>JADLZK010003347.1:0-17221 GCA_015847255.1 Hyparrhenia diplandra | reverse complement strand
AATGTCACATCGACAAACATATATTAACGGTTGCGGAACGCAAATGTAATTGATCCTACCATCATCTAACCTATCCACCCTAACTTCCTATGCACCTTTCCTATCGTTCCCCTTCTTGTTTTTGGGTTCGTTGGTCGAAACAAAGATTTTCGATGGAATTCCAAGATTTCACTCTAAACAATTGCTACTTTGAGGCCTATGGCAAGTGATTCATAGAAAAACTCACAAATGGTCCACTTGTTCAAATTTAGATTCTCTAGGGTGAGGCATTTGATTCCACAACCGCGAAAAAGTCTAGCTCGATGCTATCGCGGACCGAAAAACTTCTTTTGTTTGTAGTTCGCGCTGAAATCAACGCCAGCCAGTCCCTAATGTCACATCCGTAAACATATATTAATGGTTGGGGAACGCAATGTAATTGATCCTACCATCATCTAACCTATCCACCCCAACTTCCTATGTACCTTTCGTGTCGTTCCCTTCTTGTTTCGGTTCGTAGGTCGACATAGAGATTTTCGATGGAATTCAAAGATTTCACTCTCAACAAGTGGTACTTTGAGGCCTATGGCAAGTGATTCATAGAAAAACTCTCTAATGGTCCACTTGTTGAGATTTAGGTTCTCTAGGGTGAGGCATTTGATTCCACAACCGCGAAAAAGTCTAGCTCGATGCTATCGCCGGACTGGAAACTTCTCTTTGTTTGTAGTTCGCGCTGAAATCAACGCCGGCGAGTCCCTAATGTCATATCCATTAACATATATTAACGGTTGGGGAACGCAATGTAATTGATCCTACCATCATCTAACCTATCAACCCCAACTTCCTATGTACCTTTCGTGTCGTTCCCCTTATTGTTTCGGTTCGTAGGTCGACATAGAGATTTTCGATGGAATTCCAAGATTTCACTCTCATCATGTGCTACTTTGAGGCCTCTGGCAAGTGATTCTTAGAAAAACGCTCCAATGGTCCACTTGTTCAAATTTAGGTTTTCTAGGGTGAGGCATTTGATTCCACAACCGCAAAAAAGTCTAGCTCGATACTATCGCCGGATTGGAAACTTCTCTTTGTTTGTAGTTCGCGCTGAAATCAACGCCTGCAGTCCCTAATGTCACATCGACAAACATATATTAACGGTTGCGGAACGCAATGTAATTGATCCTACCATCATCTAACCTATCCACCCTAACTTCCTATGCACCTTTCCTATCGTTCCCCTTCTTGTTTCGGTTCGTTGGTCGAAACAAAGATTTTCGATGGAATTCCAAGATTTCACTCTAAACAATTGCTACTTTGAGGCCTATGGCAAGTGATTCATAGAAAAACTCACAAATGGTCCACTTGTTCAAATTTAGATTCTCTAGGGTGAGGCATTTGATTCCACAACCGCGAAAAAGTCTAGCTCGATGCTATCGCCGGACTGGAAACTTCTCTTTGTTTGTAGTTCGCGCTGAAATCAACGCCAGCAGTCCCTAATGTCACATCCAGAAACATATATTAATGGTTGGGGAACGCAATGTAATTGATCCTACCATCATCTAACCTATCCACCCCAACTTCCTATGTACCTTTCGTGTCGTTCCCCTTCTTGTTTCGGTTCGTAGGTCGACATAGAGATTTTCGATGGAATTCAAAGATTTCACTCTCAACAAGTGGTACTTTGAGGCCTATGGCAAGTGATTCATAGAAAAACTCTCTAATGGTCCACTTGTTGAGATTTAGGTTCTCTAGGGTGAGGCATTTGATTCCACAACCGCGAAAAAGTCTAGCTCGATGCTATCGCCGGATTGAAAACTCTCTTTGTTTGTAGTTCGCTGAAATCAACGCCGGCCCCCTAATGTCACATCCGAAAACATATATTAACGGTTGGGGAACGCAATGTAATTGATCCTACCATCATCTAACCTATCAACCCCAACTTCCTATGTACCTTTCGTGTCGTTCCCCTTATTGTTTCGGTTCGTAGGTCGACATAGAGATTTTCGATGGAATTCAAAGATTTCACTCTCATCATGTGGTACTTTGAGGCCTATGGCAAGTGATTCATAGAAAAACTCTCTAATGGTCCACTTGTTCAAATTTAGGTTCTCTAGGGTGAGGCATTTGATTCCACAACCGCAAAAAAGTCTAGCTCGATACTATCGCCGGATTGGAAACTTCTCTTTGTTTGTAGTTCGCGCTGAAATCAACGCCTGCAGTCCCTAATGTCACATCGACAAACATATATTAACGGTTGCGGAACGCAATGTAATTGATCCTACCATCATCTAACCTATCCACCCTAACTTCCTATGCACCTTTCCTATCGTTCCCCTTCTTGTTTCGGTTCGTTGGTCGAAACAAAGATTTTCGATGGAATTCCAAGATTTCACTCTAAACAATTGCTACTTTGAGGCCTATGGCAAGTGATTCATAGAAAAACTCACAAATGGTCCACTTGTTCAAATTTAGATTCTCTAGGGTGAGGCATTTGATTCCACAACCGCGAAAAAGTCTAGCTCGATGCTATCACCGGACTGAAACTTCTCTTTGTTTGTAGTTCGCGCTGAAATCAACGCCAGCAGTCCCTAATGTCACATCCAGAAACATATATTAATGGTTGGGGAACGCAATGTAATTGATCCTACCATCATCTAACCTATCCACCCCAACTTCCTATGTACCTTTCGTGTCGTTCCCCTTCTTGTTTCGGTTCGTAGGTCGACATAGAGATTTTCGATGGAATTCAAAGATTTCACTCTCAACAAGTGGTACTTTGAGGCCTATGGCAAGTGATTCATAGAAAAACTCTCTAATGGTCCACTTGTTGAGATTTAGGTTCTCTAGGGTGAGGCATTTGATTCCACAACCGCGAAAAAGTCTAGCTCGATGCTATCGCCGGACTGGAAACTTCTCTTTGTTTGTAGTTCGCGCTGAAATCAACGCCAGCAGTCCCTAATGTCATATCCATTAACATATATTAACGGTTGGGGAACGCAATGTAATTGATCCTACTATCATCTAACCTATCAACCCCAACTTCCTATGTACCTTTCGTGTCGTTCCCCTTATTGTTTCGGTTCGTAGGTCGACATAGAGATTTTCGATGGAATTCCAAGATTTCACTCTCATCATGTGCTACTTTGAGGCCTCTGGCAAGTGATTCTTAGAAAAACGCTCCAATGGTCCACTTGTTCAAATTTAGGTTTTCTAGGGTGAGGCATTTGATTCCACAACCGCAAAAAAGTCTAGCTCGATACTATCGCCGGATTGGAAACTTCTCTTTGTTTGTAGTTCGCGCTGAAATCAACGCCTGCAGTCCCTAATGTCACATCGACAAACATATATTAACGGTTTGGGGAACGCAATGTAATTGATCCTACCATCATCTAACCTATCCACCCTAACTTCCTATGCACCTTTCCTATCGTTCCCCTTCTTGTTTCGGTTCGTTGGTCGAAACAAAGATTTTCGATGGAATTCCAAGATTTCACTCTAAACAATTGCTACTTTGAGGCCTATGGCAAGTGATTCATAGAAAAACTCACAAATGGTCCACTTGTTCAAATTTAGATTCTCTAGGGTGAGGCATTTGATTCCACAACCGCGAAAAAAAGTCTAGCTCGATGCTATCGCGGACTGAAACTTCTCTTTGTTTGTAGTTCGCGCTGAAATCAACGCCAGCCAGTCCCTAATGTCACATCCGTAAAACATATATTAATGGTTGGGGAACGCAATGTAATTGATCCTACCATCATCTAACCTATCCACCCCAACTTCCTATGTACCTTTCGTGTCGTTCCCCTTCTTGTTTCGGTTTCGTAGGTCGACATAGAGATTTTTTCGATGGAATTCAAAGATTTCACTCTCAACAAGTGGTACTTTGAGGCCTATGGCAAGTGATTCATAGAAAAACTCTCTAATGGTCCACTTGTTGAGATTTAGGTTCTCTAGGGTGAGGCATTTGATTCCACAACCGCGAAAAAGTCTAGCTCGATGCTATCGCCGGACTGGAAACTTCTCTTTGTTTGTAGTTCGCGCTGAAATCAACGCCAGCAGTCCCTAATGTCACATCCAGAAACATATATTAACGGTTGGGGAACGCAATGTAATTGATCCTACCATCATCTAACCTATCAACCCCAACTTCCTATGTACCTTTCGTGTCGTTCCCCTTATTGTTTTTCGGTTCGTAGGTCGACATAGAGATTTTCGATGGAATTCAAAGATTTCACTCTCATCATGTGCTACTTTGAGGCCTATGGCAAGTGATTCATAGAAAAAAACTCTCTCAATGGTCCACTTGTTCAAATTTAGGTTTTCTAGGGTGAGGCATTTGATTCCACAACCGCAAAAAGTCTAGCTCGATACTATCGCCGGATTGGAAACTTCTCTTTGTTTGTAGTTCGCGCTGAAATCAACGCCGCAGTCCCTAATGTCACATCGACAAACATATATTAACGGTTGGGAACGCAATGTAATTGATCCTACCATCATCTAACCTATCCACCCCAACTTCCTATGCACCTTTCCTATCGTTCCCCTTCTTGTTTCGGTTCGTTGGTCGAAAACAAAGATTTTCGATGGAATTCCAAGATTTCACTCTAAACAATTGCTACTTTGAGGCCTATGGCAAGTGATTCATAGAAAAACTCACAAATGGTCCACTTGTTCAAATTTAGATTCTCTAGGGTGAGGCATTTGATTCCACAACCGCGAAAAAGTCTAGCTCGATGCTATCGCCGGATTGAAAACTTCTCTTTGTTTGTAGTTCGCGCTGAAATCAACGCCAGCCGATTCCTAATGTCACATCCCCCTAATGTCACATCCACAAACATATATTAATGGTTGGGGAACGCAATGTAATTGATCCTACCATCATCTAACCTATCCACCCCAACTTCCTATGTACCTTTCGTGTCGTTCCCCTTCTTGTTTCGGTTTAGTAGGTCGACATAGAGATTTTTCGATGGAATTCAAAGATTTCACTCTCAACAAGTGGTACTTTGAGGCCTATGGCAAGTGATTCATAGAAAAACTCTCTAATGGTCCACTTGTTGAGATTTAGGTTCTCTAGGGTGAGGCATTTGATTCCACAACCGCGAAAAAGTCTAGCTCGATGCTATCGCCGGATTGAAACTTCTCTTTGTTTGTAGTTCGCGCTGAAATCAACGCCAGCAGTCCCTAATGTCACATCCAGAAACATATATTAACGGTTGGGGAACGCAATGTAATTGATCCTACCATCATCTAACCTATCAACCCCAACTTCCTATGTACCTTTCGTGTCGTTCCCCTTATTGTTTCGGTTCGGTAGGTCGACATAGAGATTTTCGATGGAATTCAAAGATTTCACTCTCATCATGTGCTACTTTGAGGCCTATGGCAAGTGATTCATAGAAAAACTCTCAATGGTCCACTTGTTCAAATTTAGGTTTTCTAGGGTGAGGCATTTGATTCCACAACCGCAAAAAAAGTCTAGCTCGATACTATCGCCGGATTGGAAACTTCTCTTTGTTTGTAGTTCGCGCTGAAATCAACGCCCGCAGGTCCCTAATGTCACATCGACAAACATATATTAACGGTTGGGAACGCAATGTAATTGATCCTACCATCATCTAACCTATCCACCCTAACTTCCTATGCACCTTTCCTATCGTTCCCCTTCTTGTTTCGGTTCGTTGGTCGAAACAAAGATTTTCGATGGAATTCCAAGATTTCACTCTAAACAATTGCTACTTTGAGGCCTATGGCAAGTGATTCATAGAAAAACTCACAAATGGTCCACTTGTTCAAATTTAGATTCTCTAGGGTGAGGCATTTGATTCCACAACCGCGAAAAAGTCTAGCTCGATGCTATCACCGGACTGAAAACTTCTCTTTGTTTGTAGTTCGCGCTGAAATCAACGCCAGCCGGTCCCTAATGTCACATCCAGAAACATATATTAATGGTTGGGGAACGCAATGTAATTGATCCTACCATCATCTAACCTATCCACCCCAACTTCCTATGTACCTTTCGTGTCGTTCCCCTTCTTGTTTCGGTTCGTAGGTCGACATAGAGATTTTCGATGGAATTCAAAGATTTCACTCTCAACAAGTGGTACTTTGAGGCCTATGGCAAGTGATTCATAGAAAAACTCTCTAATGGTCCACTTGTTGAGATTTAGGTTCTCTAGGGTGAGGCATTTGATTCCACAACCGCGAAAAAGTCTAGCTCGATGCTATCGCCGGACTGGAAACTTCTCTTTGTTTGTAGTTCGCGCTGAAATCAACGCCGGCAGTCGCTAATGTCACATCCAGAAACATATATTAACGGTTGGGGAACGCAATGTAATTGATCCTACCATCATCTAACCTATCAACCCCAACTTCCTATGTACCTTTCGTGTCGTTCCCCTTATTGTTTCGGTTCGTAGGTCGACATAGAGATTTTCGATGGAATTCCAAGATTTCACTCTCATCATGTGCTACTTTGAGGCCTATGGCAAGTGATTCATAGAAAAACTCTCTAATGGTCCACTTGTTGAGATTTAGGTTCTCTAGGGTGAGGCATTTGATTCCACAACCGCAAAAAAGTCTAGCTCGATACTATCGCGGAGTGGAAACTTCTCTTTGTTTGTAGTTCGCGCTGAAATCAACGCCAGCAGTCCCTAATGTCACATCGACAAACATATATTAACGGTTGCGGAACGCAATGTAATTGATCCTACCATCATCTAACCTATCCACCCTAACTTCCTATGCACCTTTCCTATCGTTCCCCTTCTTGTTTCGGTTCGTTGGTCGAAACAAAGATTTTCGATGGAATTCCAAGATTTCACTCTAAACAATTGCTACTTTGAGGCCTATGGCAAGTGATTCATAGAAAAACTCACAAATGGTCCACTTGTTCAAATTTAGATTCTCTAGGGTGAGGCATTTGATTCCACAACCGCGAAAAAAAGTCTAGCTCGATGCTATCGCCGGATTGAAACTTCTCTTTGTTTGTAGTTGTAAATCAACGCCAGCGCTAATGTCACATCCGTAAACATATATTAATGGTTGGGGAACGCCAATTGATCCTACCATCATCTCACCTATCCACCCCAACTTCCTATGTATCGTGTCGTTCCCCTTCTTGTTTCGGTTCGTAGGTCGACAAACATATAATTAAAGATTTCACTCTCAACAAGGTTTTGGGGCCTATGGCAATGATTCATTGAAAAACTCCTAATGGTCCATCATCTAACCTTTGATTCCACCCCAAAAAGTTCCTATGTACCTTTCTCTTTGTTTGTAGTTCCCCTTCTTGTTCCATTAACATATATTAACGGTTGGGGAACGTGTAATTGATCCTACCATCATCTAACCTATCAACCCCAACTTCCTATGTACCTTTCGACATAGAGATTTTTCGATGGAATTCAAAGATTTCACTCTCAACAAGTGGTACTTTGAGGCCTATGGCAAGTGATTCATAGAAAAACTCTCTAATGGTCCACTTGTTGAGATTTAGGTTCTCTAGGGTGAGGCATTTGATTCCACAACCGCGAAAAAAGTCTAGCTCGATGCTATCGCCGATTGAAAACTTCTCTTTGTTTGTAGTTCGCGCTGAAATCAACGCCGGCCAGTCCCTAATGTCATATCCAGAAACATATATTAACGGTTGGGGAACGCAATGTAATTGATCCTACCATCATCTAACCTATCAACCCCAACTTCCTATGTACCTTTCGTGTCGTTCCCCTTATTGTTTCGGTTCGTAGGTCGACATAGAGATTTTCGATGGAATTCCAAGATTTCACTCTCATCATGTGCTACTTTGAGGCCTATGGCAAGTGATTCATAGAAAAACTCTCTAATGGTCCACTTGTTCAAATTTAGGTTCTCTAGGGTGAGGCATTTGATTCCACAACCGCGAAAAAGTCTAGCTCGATGCTATCGCCGCGGATTGGAAACTTCTCTTTGTTTGTAGTTCGCGCTGAAATCAACGCCAGCCAGTCCCTAATGTCACATCGACAAAACATATATTAATGGTTGGGGAACGCAATGTAATTGATCCTACCATCATCTAACCTATCCACCCCAACTTCCTATGTACCTTTCGTATCGTTCCCCTTCTTGTTTTTTCGGTTCGTTGGTCGAAACAAGAGATTTTCGATGGAATTCAAAGATTTCACTCTCAACAAGTGGTACTTTGAGGCCTATGGCAAGTGATTCATAGAAAAACTCTCTAATGGTCCACTTGTTGAGATTTAGGTTCTCTAGGGTGAGGCATTTGATTCCACAACCGCGAAAAAGTCTAGCTCGATGCTATCGCCGGACTGGAAACTTCTCTTTGTTTGTAGTTCGCGCTGAAATCAACGCCAGCAGTCCCTAATGTCACATCCAGAAACATATATTAACGGTTGGGGAACGCAATGTAATTGATCCTACCATCATCTAACCTATCAACCCCAACTTCCTATGTACCTTTCGTGTCGTTCCCCTTCTTGTTTCGGTTCGTAGGTCGACATAGAGATTTTCGATGGAATTCAAAGATTTCACTCTCATCATGTGGTACTTTGAGGCCTATGGCAAGTGATTCATAGAAAAACTCTCCAATGGTCCACTTGTTCAAATTTAGGTTTTCTAGGGTGAGGCATTTGATTCCACAACCGCAAAAAAGTCTAGCTCGATACTATCGCCGGATTGGAAACTTCTCTTTGTTTGTAGTTCGCGCTGAAATCAACGCCTGCAGTCCCTAATGTCACATCGACAAACATATATTAACGGTTGCGGAACGCAATGTAATTGATCCTACCATCATCTAACCTATCCACCCTAACTTCCTATGCACCTTTCCTATCGTTCCCCTTCTTGTTTTTTTGGTTCGTTGGTCGAAACAAAGATTTTCGATGGAATTCCAAGATTTCACTCTAAACAATTGCTACTTTGAGGCCTATGGCAAGTGATTCATAGTAAAACTCACAAATGGTCCACTTGTTCAAATTTAGATTCTCTAGGGTGAGGCATTTGATTCCACAACCGCGAAAAAAGTCTAGCTTCGATGCTATCGCGGACCGAAACTTCTCTTTGTTTGTAGTTCGCGCTGAAATCAACGCCGCAACAATCCCTAATGTCACATCCAGAAACATATATTAATGGTTGGGGAACGCAATGTAATTGATCCTACCATCATCTAACCTATCCACCCCAACTTCCTATGTACCTTTCGTGTCGTTCCCCTTCTTGTTTCGGTTCGTAGGTCGACATAGAGATTTTCGATGGAATTCAAAGATTTCACTCTCAACAAGTGGTACTTTGAGGCCTATGGCAAGTGATTCATAGAAAAACTCTCTAATGGTCCACTTGTTGAGATTTAGGTTCTCTAGGGTGAGGCATTTGATTCCACAACCGCGAAAAAGTCTAGCTCGATGCTATCGCCGGACTGGAAACTTCTCTTTGTTTGTAGTTCGCGCTGAAATCAACGCCAGCAGTCCCTAATGTCACATCCAGAAACATATATTAACGGTTGGGGAACGCAATGTAATTGATCCTACCATCATCTAACCTATCAACCCCAACTTCCTATGTACCTTTCGTGTCGTTCCCCTTATTGTTTCGGTTCGTAGGTCGACATAGAGATTTTCGATGGAATTCCAAGATTTCACTCTCATCATGTGCTACTTTGAGGCCTCTGGCAAGTGATTCATAGAAAAACTCTCCATGGGTCCACTTGTTCAAATTTAGGTTTTCTAGGGTGAGGCATTTGATTCTACAACCGCAAAAAGTCTAGCTCGATACTATCGCCGGATTGGAAACTTCTCTTTGTTTGTAGTTCGCGCTGAAATCAACGCCTGCAGTCCCTAATGTCACATCGACAAACATATATTAACGGTTGCGGAACGCAATGTAATTGATCCTACCATCATCTAACCTATCCACCCTAACTTCCTATGCACCTTTCCTATCGTTCCCCTTCTTGTTTCGGTTCGTTGGTCGAAACAAAGATTTTCGATGGAATTCCAAGATTTCACTCTAAACAATTGCTACTTTGAGGCCTATGGCAAGTGATTCATAGAAAAACTCACAAATGGTCCACTTGTTCAAATTTAGATTCTCTAGGGTGAGGCATTTGATTCCACAACCGCGAAAAAGTCTAGCTTCGATGCTATCGCGGATTGAAACTTCTCTTTGTTTGTAGTTCGCGCTGAAATCAACGCCAGGCCCCCTAATGTCACATCCAAACATATATATTAATGGTTGGGGAACGCAATGTAATTGATCCTACCATCATCTAACCTATCCACCCCAACTTCCTATGTACCTTTCGTGTCGTTCCCCTTCTTGTTTCGGTTCGTAGGTCGACATAGAGATTTTCGATGGAATTCAAAGATTTCACTCTCAACAAGTGGTACTTTGAGGCCTATGGCAAGTGATTCATAGAAAAACTCTCTAATGGTCCACTTGTTGAGATTTAGGTTCTCTAGGGTGAGGCATTTGATTCCACAACCGCGAAAAAAAGTCTAGCTTCGATGCTATCGCCGGACTGAAACTTCTCTTTGTTTGTAGTTCGCGCTGAAATCAACGCCAGCAGTCCCTAATGTCACATCCAGAAACATATATTAACGGTTGGGGAACGCAATGTAATTGATCCTACCATCATCTAACCTATCAACCCCAACTTCCTATGTACCTTTCGTGTCGTTCCCCTTATTGTTTCGGTTCGTAGGTCGACATAGAGATTTTTCGATGGAATTCCAAGATTTCACTCTCATCATGTGCTACTTTGAGGCCTATGGCAAGTGATTCATAGAAAAACTCTCCAATGGTCCACTTGTTCAAATTTAGGTTTTCTAGGGTGAGGCATTTGATTCCACAACCGCAAAAAAGTCTAGCTCGATACTATCGCCGGATTGGAAACTTCTCTTTGTTTGTAGTTCGCGCTGAAATCAACGCCAGCAGTCCCTAATGTCACATCGACAAACATATATTAACGGTTGCGGAACGCAATGTAATTGATCCTACCATCATCTAACCTATCCACCCTAACTTCCTATGCACCTTTCCTATCGTTCCCCTTCTTGTTTCGGTTCGTTGGTCGAAACAAAGATTTTCGATGGAATTCCAAGATTTCACTCTAAACAATTGCTACTTTGAGGCCTATGGCAAGTGATTCATAGAAAAACTCACAAATGGTCCACTTGTTCAAATTTAGATTCTCTAGGGTGAGGCATTTGATTCCACAACCGCGAAAAAGTCTAGCTCGATGCTATCGCCGGACTGGAAACTTCTCTTTGTTTGTAGTTCGCGCTGAAATCAACGCCAGCAGTCCCTAATGTCACATCCAGAAACATATATTAATGGTTGGGGAACGCAATGTAATTGATCCTACCATCATCTAACCTATCCACCCCAACTTCCTATGTACCTTTCGTGTCGTTCCCCTTCTTGTTTCGGTTCGTAGGTCGACATAGAGATTTTCGATGGAATTCAAAGATTTCACTCTCAACAAGTGGTACTTTGAGGCCTATGGCAAGTGATTCATAGAAAAACTCTCTAATGGTCCACTTGTTGAGATTTAGGTTCTCTAGGGTGAGGCATTTGATTCCACAACCGCGAAAAAGTCTAGCTCGATGCTATCGCCGGACTGGAAACTTCTCTTTGTTTGTAGTTCGCGCTGAAATCAACGCCGGCCCCCTAATGTCACATCCAGAAACATATATTAACGGTTGGGGAACGCAATGTAATTGATCCTACCATCATCTAACCTATCAACCCCAACTTCCTATGTACCTTTCGTGTCGTTCCCCTTATTGTTTCGGTTCGTAGGTCGACATAGAGATTTTCGATGGAATTCCAAGATTTCACTCTCATCATGTGCTACTTTGAGGCCTCTGGCAAGTGATTCTTAGAAAAACGCTCCAATGGTCCACTTGTTCAAATTTAGGTTTTCTAGGGTGAGGCATTTGATTCCACAACCGCAAAAAAGTCTAGCTCGATACTATCGCCGGATTGGAAACTTCTCTTTGTTTGTAGTTCGCTGAAATCAACGCCTGCAGTCCCTAATGTCACATCGACAAACATATATTAACGGTTGCGGAACGCAATGTAATTGATCCTACCATCATCTAACCTATCCACCCTAACTTCCTATGCACCTTTCCTATCGTTCCCCTTCTTGTTTCGGTTCGTTGGTCGGTCGAAACAAAGATTTTCGATGGAATTCCAAGATTTCACTCTAAACAATTGCTACTTTGAGGCCTATGGCAAGTGATTCATAGAAAAACTCACAAATGGTCCACTTGTTCAAATTTAGATTCTCTAGGGTGAGGCATTTGATTCCACAACCGCGAAAAAAGTCTAGCTTCGATGCTATCGCCGGACCGAAACTTCTCTTTGTTTGTAGTTCGCGCTGAAATCAACGCCCGGCCGGTCCTAATGTCACATCCGAAAACATATATTAATGGTTGGGGAACGCAATGTAATTGATCCTACCATCATCTAACCTATCCACCCCAACTTCCTATGTACCTTTCGTGTCGTTCCCCTTCTTGTTTCGGTTCGTAGGTCGACATAGAGATTTTCGATGGAATTCAAAGATTTCACTCTCAACAAGTGGTACTTTGAGGCCTATGGCAAGTGATTCATAGAAAAACTCTCTAATGGTCCACTTGTTGAGATTTAGGTTCTCTAGGGTGAGGCATTTGATTCCACAACCGCGAAAAAGTCTAGATCGATGCTATCGCCGGACTCGAAACTTCTCTTTGTTTGTAGTTCGCGCTGAAATCAACGCCAGCAGTCCCTAATGTCACATCCAGAAACATATATTAACGGTTGGGGAACGCAATGTAATTGATCCTACCATCATCTAACCTATCAACCCCAACTTCCTATGTACCTTTCGTGTCGTTCCCCTTATTGTTTTGGTTCGTTAGGTCGACATAGAGATTTTCGATGGAATTCAAAGATTTCACTCTCATCATGTGCTACTTTGAGGCCTATGGCAAGTGATTCTTAGAAAAAAACGCTCCAATGGTCCACTTGTTCAAATTTAGGTTTTCTAGGGTGAGGCATTTGATTCCACAACCGCAAAAAAAAGTCTAGCTCGATACTATCGCCGGATTGGAAACTTCTCTTTGTTTGTAGTTCGCGCTGAAATCAACGCCAAGCAGTCCCTAATGTCACATCGACAAACATATATTAACGGTTGGGGAACGCAATGTAATTGATCCTACCATCATCTAACCTATCCACCCCAACTTCCTATGCACCTTTCCTATCGTTCCCCTTCTTGTTTCGGTTTCGTTGGTCGTTGACAAAGATTTTCGATGGAATTCCAAGATTTCACTCTAAACAATTGCTACTTTGAGGCCTATGGCAAGTGATTCATAGAAAAACTCACAAATGGTCCACTTGTTCAAATTTAGATTCTCTAGGGTGAGGCATTTGATTCCACAACCGCGAAAAAAAGTCTAGCTTCGATGCTATCGCCGGATTGAAACTTCTCTTTGTTTGTAGTTCGCGCTGAAATCAACGCCAGCCGGTCCCTAATGTCACATCCGAAAACATATATTAATGGTTGGGGAACGCAATGTAATTGATCCTACCATCATCTAACCTATCCACCCCAACTTCCTATGTACCTTTCGTGTCGTTCCCCTTCTTGTTTTTGTTCGTAGGTCGACATAGAGATTTTCGATGGAATTCAAAGATTTCACTCTCAACAAGTGGTACTTTGAGGCCTATGGCAAGTGATTCATAGAAAAACTCTCTAATGGTCCACTTGTTGAGATTTAGGTTCTCTAGGGTGAGGCATTTGATTCCACAACCGCGAAAAAAGTCTAGCTTCGATGCTATCGCCGGATTGAAACTTCTCTTTGTTTGTAGTTCGCGCTGAAATCAACGCCGCCAGTCCCTAATGTCACATCCGAAAAACATATATTAACGGTTGGGGAACGCAATGTAATTGATCCTACCATCATCTAACCTATCAACCCCAACTTCCTATGTACCTTTCGTGTCGTTCCCCTTATTGTTTCGGTTCGTAGGTCGACATAGAGATTTTCGATGGAATTCCAAGATTTCACTCTCATCATGTGCTACTTTGAGGCCTCTGGCAAGTGATTCATAGAAAAACTCTCTCCAATGGTCCACTTGTTCAAATTTAGGTTTTCTAGGGTGAGGCATTTGATTCCACAACCGCAAAAAAGTCTAGCTCGATACTATCGCCGGATTGGAAACTTCTCTTTGTTTGTAGTTCGCGCTGAAATCAACGCCGCCAGTCCCTAATGTCACATCGAGAAACATATATTAACGGTTGCGGAACGCAATGTAATTGATCCTACCATCATCTAACCTATCCACCCTAACTTCCTATGCACCTTTCCTATCGTTCCCCTTCTTGTTTCGGTTCGTTGGTCGAAACAAAGATTTTCGATGGAATTCCAAGATTTCACTCTAAACAATTGCTACTTTGAGGCCTATGGCAAGTGATTCATAGAAAAACTCACAAATGGTCCACTTGTTCAAATTTAGATTCTCTAGGGTGAGGCATTTGATTCCACAACCGCGAAAAAAGTCTAGCTTCGATGCTATCACCGGACCGAAACTTCTCTTTGTTTGTAGTTCGCGCTGAAATCAACGCCAGCCGTTGAAATCCCTAATGTCACATCCGAAAACATATATTAATGGTTGGGGAACGCAATGTAATTGATCCTACCATCATCTAACCTATCCACCCCAACTTCCTATGTACCTTTCGTGTCGTTCCCCTTCTTGTTTCGGTTCGTAGGTCGACATAGAGATTTTCGATGGAATTCAAAGATTTCACTCTCAACAAGTGGTACTTTGAGGCCTATGGCAAGTGATTCATAGAAAAACTCACTAATGGTCCACTTGTTGAGATTTAGGTTCTCTCTAGGGTGAGGCATTTGATTCCACAACCGCGAAAAGTCTAGCTCGATGCTATCGCCGGACTGGAAACTTCTCTTTGTTTGTAGTTCGCGCTGAAATCAACGCCAGCCGTCCCCTAATGTCACATCCAAAAACATATATTAACGGTTGGGGAACGCAATGTAATTGATCCTACCATCATCTAACCTATCAACCCCAACTTCCTATGTACCTTTCGTGTCGTTCCCCTTCTTGTTTCGGTTCGTAGGTCGACATAGAGATTTTCGATGGAATTCAAAGATTTCACTCTCATCATGTGCTACTTTGAGGCCTCTGGCAAGTGATTCTTAGAAAAACGCTCAATGGTCCACTTGTTCAAATTTAGGTTTTCTAGGGTGAGGCATTTGATTCCACAACCGCAAAAAAAGTCTAGCTTCGATACTATCGCGGATTGGAAACTTCTCTTTGTTTGTAGTTCGCGCTGAAATCAACGCCTGCAGTCCCTAATGTCACATCGACAAACATATATTAACGGTTGCGGAACGCAATGTAATTGATACTACCATCATCTATCCTATCCACACTAACTTCCTATGCACCTTTCCTATCGTTCCCCTTCTTGTTTTGGTTCGTTGGTCGAAAAACAAAGATTTTCGATGGAATTCCAAGATTTCACTCTAAACAATTGCTACTTTGAGGCCTATGGCAAGTGATTCATAGAAAAACTCACAAATGGTCCACTTGTTCAAATTTAGATTCTCTAGGGTGAGGCATTTGATTCCACAACCGCGAAAAAAGTCTAGCTTCGATGCTATCGCCGGACCGAAACTTCTCTTTGTTTGTAGTTCGCGCTGAAATCAACGCCAAAGCCAGGTCCCCTAATGTCACATCCGAAACATATATTAATGGTTGGGGAACGCAATGTAATTGATCCTACCATCATCTAACCTATCCACCCCAACTTCCTATGTACCTTTCGTGTCGCTTTCCCTTCTTGTTTCGGTTCGTAGGTCGACATAGAGATTTTTCGATGGAATTCAAAGATTTCACTCTCAACAAGTGGTACTTTGAGGCCTATGGCAAGTGATTCATAGAAAAACTCTCTAATGGTCCACTTGTTGAGATTTAGGTTCTCTAGGGTGAGGCATTTGATTCCACAACCGCGAAAAAGTCTAGCTCGATGCTATCGCCGGACTGGAAACTTCTCTTTGTTTGTAGTTCGCGCTGAAATCAACGCCAGCCCGTCCCTAATGTCACATCCGAAAACATATATTAACGGTTGGGGAACGCAATGTAATTGATCCTACCATCATCTAACCTATCAACCCCAACTTCCTATGTACCTTTCGTGTCGTTCCCCTTATTGTTTTTTTTGAGGTTCGTAGGTCGACATAGAGATTTTCGATGGAATTCAAAGATTTCACTCTCATCATCATGTGCTACTTTGAGGCCTCTGGCAAGTGATTCTTAGAAAAACGCTCCAATGGTCCACTTGTTCAAATTTAGGTTTTCTAGGGTGAGGCATTTGATTCCACAACCGCAAAAAAGTCTAGCTCGATACTATCGCCGGATTGGAAACTTCTCTTTGTTTGTAGTTCGCGCTGAAATCAACGCCTGCAGTCCCTAATGTCACATCGACAAACATATATTAACGGTTGCGGAACGCAATGTAATTGATCCTACCATCATCTAACCTATCCACCCTAACTTCCTATGCACCTTTCCTATCGTTCCCCTTCTTGTTTCGGTTCGTTGGTCGAAACAAAGATTTTCGATGGAATTCCAAGATTTCACTCTAAACAATTGCTACTTTGAGGCCTATGGCAAGTGATTCATAGAAAAACTCACAAATGGTCCACTTGTTCAAATTTAGATTCTCTAGGGTGAGGCATTTGATTCCACAACCGCGAAAAAGTCTAGCTTCGATGCTATCGCGGACCGAAACTTCTCTTTGTTTGTAGTTCGCGCTGAAATCAACGCCAAAGCCAGTCCCTAATGTCACATCCGAAACATATATTAATGGTTGGGGAACGCAATGTAATTGATCCTACCATCATCTAACCTATCCACCCCAACTTCCTATGTACCTTTCGTGTCGCTTCCCCTTCTTGTTTCGGTTAGGTAGGTCGACATAGAGATTTTCGATGGAATTCAAAGATTTCACTCTCAACAAGTGGTACTTTGAGGCCTATGGCAAGTGATTCATAGAAAAACTCTCTAATGGTCCACTTGTTGAGATTTAGGTTCTCTAGGGTGAGGCATTTGATTCCACAACCGCGAAAAAGTCTAGCTTCGATGCTATCGCCGGACCGAAACTTCTCTTTGTTTGTAGTTCGCGCTGAAATCAACGCCGGCCGTCCCCTAATGTCACATCCATTAACATATA
>JADLZK010003346.1:0-106734 GCA_015847255.1 Hyparrhenia diplandra | reverse complement strand
AGAGGACTCCAACGGCTCCCAGGCGCCCTCAGTGGGCGGCTTCGGGCGCCCTCACCGCGCCCGGCCGGGCACCTCCGCGCAGCCACCCCTCCGGCGCCGCCCGGCTGCCTTTCGCCCAGCGCGCGGCCCGGCGGATCCTGCCCTCAACAAGGGCGTGGCGGCGTCCCCCCCCCCACCCCTGCGCTCCCCCATACGCTCCCGCGGCGACCATGCCGGCCGGGGCGATTCCGGCCCATCCGGATCCACGCGCCGGGCCGCCGGATTCGCCACGGGAGGCATTCTCCCCTTCCTTCCCGCGGTATGGGTGAGCTCGGCGGTCCAAGATGGCGTCGGTCCGGCGGCGGGGGGATCGTGCTGGCCTCGGCCGGTATGGCCGGCGGATCCCCATGCGCGCCTCCCGGCCCTGGTTCCCGACGCCTCCGCCACGCCACGGCAAATCGCCCGCTTGCCTTGCATCCGCGTGCGCCGGCTGATCCGGGCCTCGGGTTCGCTCGGCGCCGCCCACCACCATGCCAGTACATTACGTCTGCATCTTTGTGGGAGTGGCGGCATCGGACAAGGTGCCACGCCGGCGGCCTCAGCGTCACATGCGCTAGCGCAGCTGCACCAACACCGCTTACACGCTGGCGACCGTGCGGGCGTCGGGGGGGTGCTCGGCGGCAGCTGCATCGGCACGCGCTTTTTACAGCGGCCGGCAGCCCTGTCGCCGGCTTTGTTGCACGCCAGCGGCATCTCCCCTCGCCGGTGCTCGGGCCGTCGACGTCGAGCCTCGGTCGGCGTCTTTGTCGCCGGGCTTGTTGGACGGGCGAAGCTCAGCCCGCCCTCGGCTGCGGGCGATGGTGACGCCCTCGCCACACTCAACTCCTTGGAGGCATCGTCGTTAATCCACTTGCGCCGCTCAACGGGGGGTTCGGTGGCCTCTTCCTTCCACTCGCCTGTGTATTACGGTGGTGGCGCCGCCGCGGGTGGCGGGGCCAAGGTGCCGCGGCGCGCGGTCTCGTGGCGTCATGGCGATGCCTCGGCCTAGCCGGACCACCTCACTAGCACGGCCACCGGTTGTTGGGGTCGTACGGCTCGTCGAGGGAGTGTGGTTTGCCTTGCGATTGGGGTCGAAAAGACCTCCTGTTCTATTTTGGCGTTATCGGCATTCGCGGGACGCCGATCTCCTTCCTAAAGGCAACGCTTTGAGCACTCCCGCAGCTCCCTTTGGTCGGTTTGGTCGCCCTGTTGTCCTATTTGCGCGTCCACGTTTTCCCTCACCCGGGTTTGTCTAGCTAGTGATGCTCGTACCTCTAGTTGTTATCGTTTCCGGGCGGATGCTTTGCCGCCGTGGTGCTCGCTGCTTGGGCGGATGCTTTGCCGCCATGTTCTCGTTGGTCGTTGGTTTGGGCGGATGCTTCGCCCGGTGTGTCGTCGCCGTAAGTCCTCCTCGCCGTGGTCCGAGGGCGTTGGCTCTTCGTGACTCGAGGAACTTTTCGGGCGGATGCTTTGTCGCCGAGGTCGCTCCGATGGATGCTTTGCCACCGTGGTCGTGGTCGCCTCGCTTTGACGGATGCTTTGCCGCCTGGAGTGCTAGCGGATGCTTTGCCGCTGCGGTTGTGTTTCCGGGCGGATGCTTTGCCGCCGTGGTGGTTCTCGTGGATGCTTTGCCACCGTGGTTGCGTTCATGGCGGATGCTTGGCCCTAGGAGGTTATGGTGGATGCTTTGCCACCGGCGTCTTTGTCTTTCCGGCAGATGCTTTGCCGAGGTGTATCTTCTACGGCTCCAATCACTACTAGCTACCTGGTGTTGAGTTATCTTTTGTATAGGCGCAGCTTGGTGGGGTTGTTAGGTGGAGGGTTCCCCGCCCCTCGCTCTTCTTGCTTTTGTTTATGTTTAAGGTCTTTGTTGGTGTTTTCTCCCGTGATGTCTTCGGCATCGATCGTGTTGTATTTTGGATTTGGTTTTCCTCCTCTTAATGAAATACGGGTGAACGGCCCGACGCGAAAAAAAAAAAAATTGTGCACTTCTGCGAGGCTTTCTTGGGCATTAGGCCGCACTGGGCCCTGTTCCAGAAGATTTTTCGTTTGAAGCCGCATCCTCGGACAGATCACACAGAAGTCGCAAGCGTCGGAGAAGGCCGGCCCGTCTGCTGGCTCATCGAAAAGGCCAGCGGAGGTTCTTGAAGTTGTAGTGCCGCCGCCGCCCAAGAGGAAGAGAACAACCGTGGGCAAGCGGCTAGTGAAGAAAGTGCTGAAGCCTCAGGACGTGCCGCCCGAGGTAATAACCTTTGAAGATGGTCAACTACCCGGAAGAAGAGTTCTCCCGCCGGATGTAAGCAATGTGACAAGGATTCCGCAGGTGCGTGACTTGTTACATCTGTGTGTGCTGCAGGAGACGACAAGTGCTGAGCGGGCTGCTGCGGCCGCGCAGGACAAGTCGCCAATGACCGAAGAGGTCATAGACGTGGAGGACGACGAGTCTCCACAAGTAGTCGAGAAGCCCAGCAGGGATGCTGAGGGTGGAGCATGCGGTGCAACAGTCAACCGAGCCTGAAGTGGTTGCTGCACCATCTGGGAGTATGCAGGTTGCGCTAGGACAGCCTGTGTTCGCCAAAGGATTACTTCGATTCTTTGGTGAACCAAGAATTCTTTTGGCAAGATCAACTGTGTAAGTAGTCCGAGTACTCGAGTACTTGTGTTGTTGTTCCGTTTGCCGCACAACCATGACGCCATGTTGTTATATGCAGGAAATCTACTGACTTGAGCCTGGATGGGACTGGTTCGAGTACTGCCGCTGATGGCGGAAGCCACTCAGCAGAGCTGGCTGTGACCACGCCGCCTCCCCAGGACAAGACGATGGAGGAAAGGCCAGCTGCGGACGAAGATGTCGCCATGGTAGGTATGTTGTTGTCACAAGTAGTCGATACTTTAGTAGTCAAACGTCATACAGCCCCCGGGCTGAATGCTCGTGGCTGTGCAGAGCTTATTGTGGAAATTGAAGATTTCATCACCCGAGTACTGATGCAGAGATAAACCCAGCGGCGGATGCGGTTGAAGACCGTAAAGCACAGCAGGCCGGTCAGCAGGAGGCAAGGCGGGTACTAGAAGCCCCCTTGGTGATCCGTGAGGATGAAATATCAGATCCGGAGCCACTGCGAAGTGCGGCCATGAAGGACCCTGAGGCCTCAAGTAGCCGAGCAACGATCGACGACATGCTGCTGCTTGAAGACCCACTGCTGGATCCAGATCATGTAGCTCTGCAGATGGAATCGCATCGCCGCACAAGTGAATATACGGAGGTAAATCCTGATTGACCAAGTACTCAAATTGTATTGTTACGATTGGATCGAGTACTGATTGTGTTGTCTGCAGGCTATCATCAAGAGCTACAGGCGGAAGTCAGAGATGCTGGAGGGGTATGCTGACGCCCTGATTCGCCTGGAATCACTAGAAGAGAGTCTGCGGAAAGAGAAGCTGGCTGCTTCCCACTTGGCGATGAAATACGATAGTACGTGCGCCGAGTACCGGAACCAGATTCAGGAGCTCACGGGCCAGAAGGACGAAGTGATCCAGAAGAACAAAACCTAGCTTGCGCCGTGAGAAGAAAGGTAATGCCCAGTTCCATTAGTTGTTTTTGAGTACTTATAGAGCTCCTCAGCTGACTTGTTCTGGGCTGTTGCAGATCTTGAAAAATCCGTAGCCGCGCTGGAAGAGCTGGTGACTGACTGGAAATGTGCCTTCAACCATGAACAGGCAGCCCACGAGGAAAACCACCGAAGAACTTGAGGAGCTGCATCATGAGTTTGCGAGGGAGCAGAAAATGCGCCTCGATGGTGAATCTGATCTTCTCACGTCTATGCAGTCCTCGCGGAAGCTACTGGCGGAGCACGAAGAGTTGAAGAAGGTGATGAAAGAGTTGACTGCTGTGGCGGGACCTGCTGCTTGAAGACCCGCTGCTGGATCCAGACCCGCTGTTGGTTGACGGATGTCCAAATTCTTCTATCTGATCAGCCCATGCTACAAAAGCTATTTTAGTTGTCTTTTTTTTTCATGTTTTGCAAGGCGGACCAATCACTAATGAGACGTTTGCTTCCTCATTTGTGTTCTCTCTTCAATCATCAAGTCACTCCATGGTGAAATGTTCTGACATCGATTTTGCTTTCGCAGTTGCTTTCTGTTGTTCCAATAATCCACGAACCTAGGCGTTACTAGTAGCGATTCGTTTTGGGAGGAAGAGAGGGGTGGTATTCTTCTCTACATGTTTGGTGATTAAATAAATGGGGGATACGTTGGATGTGCGAACATCATGGTCCCGCACAAAGGATGACTACTTGTCGGTTGTCGCCGTATTTACTTTGCCAATTGTGACACTGATCTAGCCATTGTCTTCTGCCTTCAAAAGAATGAGAACTTTGGGAGCAAAATCAAAGCGACTCGAACACACAAAATTAAGGAAACAGACCACAAACATAGCCAGTGGACGTGTTGGGCATGGCGAGTGGCAAGAGGGCAGCCGGTGTGTTGACATTGCTGGCCATAATGCTGGTTCTTCAGCTGATGGCAGCCCCGACAACCATGGCGCGCTCCGACAGCACCCCCTGTCATTGCCTTGAACACGATTGCGAGGGAATTTTCGTTTCCAGTCGGATCCAAATTCTGTGGGGAGAAACATGTGTCTTTGCACCGGTCTGCCTTTCTAAACTCATGGGTTGCAGGTGCTAAAACCAGGTTTGCGTGAAGGACTACTAATATGATTGCAGCAGCTCCCTTGATTCGTGAACATCATTCTCCGTGGTGAAATGTTCCTCCGACATCGATGTCTATCCTTTCTCATTTGTGGTAAGGTTGCTGTTCCAAACCTAGCTTTACTTGTATTGTATCGATCAGTTGTATGGTCAGTTACCTGTAACTCGTACGTGTTGGCACTTTGGGAGAAGAGAAGGGTGGTGTTTTACCTACGTTTGGTGTTAAATAAATGGGATATGTTGGATGTGTGTACTCGCTGCATCTCTCATATTTTGCATTTCAATAGATGTTTGAATATAGTTGATATTTGGAGGGACTATATGGTCCATATAACAATATTAACGCAGATACACGCCAAGGAGGAGATAAGGCCTGGCCTGTCGGCCGTCCGACAATAGAAAAAGAAGAATGGAAAGGATGACTCGGGACATTTGCTGACTCTGCGGTGGGTTCAGGGCCGGTATTGTGATCACTGAATCCAACAGGTCAGAGCTCGGCTTCATTAAAATGAGTTTTCTCAAACTGCATCATCGAAAGAAATTCAAAGTAAATGCAAACCATTGTGACCTCCAAACCAAACATTGGGCCTTGCAGATCAGCAAGCACCAACTCTCAAAAGCTCACCTCAATAAACCAAATCTGTTTTCTGGATCTGGAAAAACCTCTTTTTTTTTTTTTTTTTTTTTTTTTTTTGCTGAATGAAACCAAATCTCATGTCTGACAAGAAAGAAGAACAACAGTAGTAGCAGCTAAAATTGGATTCAGGGCACAGAACTTATAGACTGGAACTTTTATGCAAACTTTGGAGTCAATAAATCCAAGAAATCTGCTATCAGCAGTCTCACCTGAAACAAACCAGCCCAAACAAACTCACCTAACTCATCCAGGAACTTGAAAATAAAACTAAAAACAACTTACTTCCGATGCACGCCCAATTTTGGCTGTTCTTCCAACCAATCTGGAACCGATTACGAGATTCCCTCTTGCTGCAGAGTCAGATTTTCGCTAGCAGAAACAATGCTGATAGAGTCAGACAGAGCTCGACAGTAATCCTGCTTCCCTCATGAAAGCACGGGAACTTCTGAACCAAAGGAGCAAGAACGCAACTGCTGAGTGCATGGATTATCAATGGTCAGATAACAAAATTGGCAGTAACAACAGAACTAAGCAGTTTTAAGCAAAACTTTACACAACAGGGAAAAGTATTGTGCCGTGACTCATTGTGGATGCTGTGTACTGTGTTATGAAATTTAAAGTGTACTGGCGCAACTGCAAGCCCCTACCATGTTAAAATTTTACCTGTGTCATCCCATGTGCTTGTTTTCTGCGGAGCCGGAGAGACCGGGGCTCCGTACCGCCTGGCGTTCGCCACGACGAGCGAGAGAGTTCTCTCCGTATCGTCATGCGCGACGAACCTGACACGCGACCGGTGCAGCGAGGCCGCCGATTCCCGGCGCGTCATTCCGTCGAACACCTTGCCCGCGGCGCAACGGAGGTGTCATCCGCTGTATGCTCAAGAGAGTGGCGGAGTTGCGCGCGGGTACCGGAATATACGATGCGGCGAGGTCCGAGATGGTGGTGGCAGAGGCCAGGCCGGCGGCGTGCCCCGGGCCGGCGGAACCGCGGGGAAGTGTCGGCAAGGTGGAGCTCTAGCTGCTGGCATGCTGTGCCTGTGAAGGCGGTTAGCATCCATGCGGCGGCAAAGGAAGGAAGCAGAAGCACCGCCTGCGCCTGGGCTTTCCCAAATCGGCTCCTTAGGCCCAACTCAGAAATGGAGAAGCCTAACCAAGCGTGGCTCAAAAAAGAAATTAGCATTGCTTGGCCAAAGTGTGTTTTCCATTTTTCCTTTTTCTTTTTATCCTATAAATAATTTTAAATGAGTTCCACATTTTACGGGATGTAATTCAAGATATTTTGAACTTTTTTTTATATTTACATGAGGTAAAAAATTGTAAACCACCCCATAAATCATTTGAAGATTGACATTCCCCTCTTAAGGCCTTGTTTGGATCCATTAGTCTCGGGACTAAAGTTTAGTCCTACCCTGGTTGGATGGAGAGACTAAAAGACATCTGAAAAGACTAAATTTCCCACTCCCTGCATTAAAATAAAGAGAGAAGAGCATTGATGAGGGGTAGGGGGTGAGATTTGGAGGGTTTAGTGCCATTTAGCTCCTTCCATGGGACTAATGCAGTTTAGTCTTTAGTTCCTCATTTAGTCCCTCCTGTTTGGAATTTTAGGGACTAAATGGAAGGGACTAAACATTAGTCCCATGGATCCAAACACGGCCTGAGTCTTAAGTTATTTTATTGTAAATACCAACCTGTCCCCGTAATCAGTTTTGTTGCAAATGTTTGACATGGTTTTGTACAAATCCTTAGCATGATCATACGAGCTATATATGTTATTATTATGGGTCGTATGTAGTATCCCTGAGCAAGAAGGGATAAGAAAGCAAGCTAGCAATTGCATGAGCTCTACGTACTTGCATTGCTAGCCACGCTGTAACTCTTAAGTATGCATGCATGCTCATGTGTATTATTGTTAAGAGGAAATAATACGTATGTGGCGGATTATAGCTTGGTGGAAACCGGGAATCCTATCTAGCTTCCGGTAGCTAGTTTGCTATTTGGCTTTCACTGTTTGAGATTCGTGCAAATAATAATACCTCTTGGATCTTCGTGCTCAAACCCTAGCTTCCTGCTGCTGGCGCCCTCCACCCGCGCGCACCGCCCTTGAGCTCTCCCAGCGCCGCGCCGGTCGCGCCGCCCACTGTCTCGAGGTTGAAGAAGCTGAAAAAAAAGACACTTCAAAATGTTGATTGTTCTTTTAGAAAATGTTGAATCCATCTGATTGATATGTTGAAGTAGCCAAGAAAAAAATGTTGAGCGTTGTATTTATCTTTGCAAAATGTTGAACTGTATTTCTCAAAATGTTGAACGTATTTTGTTGTAATGTTGATGTATACTTCTAACTGGGCTTAGTGGACTTTAATGAGCTTTAAAAATCATGTTGTTATTCAGCTTCCCCGTTTGCTATATAGGAGCCCCCGGTGGAAACGGCCATTATTATCTAACGTGACAGCCATATACATGGCGTCCTTCCCTTGTACGCGAACCAAGTCCAGACGGGCGTCTGGCCCAGCTCTCTGCCTGACGTTACGTATCCAACTAGCCAGGCCCACATGTCAGGTAGTTACTTGGCCGAGATAGCTATGGACGAGTTCAAGCTCCGTAAGTATTGATCATCTTGGCTGCCAAGCAAACAAATTAAACAGCCGAGAGATATTCCAACTAACTACGGCGGCGGCGCACGATGAGGCTCCTGGCATAGGCCGGCCGGACCCTAGCCCCTGCCTATATAAAGGCCAGCCCGGCCATGCGTCTCCGTCGACGGGACTATCCTCCTCCATCCACCAGAGACGCCGCCGGTGAGCCTGTGTGTCAGCCCGCAACGCCCCCGCGATCGTCATCGGCAAGCCTGTCGTCCATGACGCCTCTCTTCGTCTTCGCTGTGCAGGTTGATATTGGTTTCTCTCTTTGTCCCCTGTCACGCATATATTAGATGCATGTATATACACTACTGCAGCGCAAGGATATAGTAACACCAACTAGTGTTACTATAGATTGAAAAAGTGTTACTAGTTCTTTTAGTAACACATGTGTGTTTGTGTTCCAATTGGCTATGTTACTATAAAATAGTTTATTGTAACACAATTTACTTGTCTATAGGAACACTTGTTTAGTGTTACAATGATTTTTGTTGTAACACTTTTTTTTGTTCTAGTAACACTTCACATTATGGGAGAACACATAGTTTGTAACAGATTTTTGAGCTATAGTAACACTTTGAAGTGTTACAATGGTTGTCTGTTGTAACATTTTTTTTTAGTTCTAGTAACACTTTCATATTGTGCTAGATTATATAGGTTGTAACACATTTTTGAGCTATAGTAACATTTCGTTTGGTGTTACAATAAATAGGACCAATTGCCACATAGTTGGTTCCGTTACAATATGCAACGAAATAGGTGTTGCAATAGACTATATTGCCACACATAAAAAGCATGGCAATAGGTGAAATCCTCTATTGCCACACACTGTTTGGTTGCCATAGTAGGTGAATCCTTTATTGTGATAAAAATATTTGGTTGCTTCTTCGTAGCAACCATACATGATCAATAAAGCATATTAGATAATTCCATTAAACCAAGATATGATTTGCTTATACACCAAGACACAACGTTAATGAAACAATCCAATGTCAAACTCTACTTAAACACACACTATAAGCTATCCGACACTCTAATTTGTACGCATCAAAATCTAATGAGTATGTCTACTATACTACAACAAAAATTCGCTTGACATTGATCATCCCATCACTTGTGTGCTCCACTCAAACTCTAGCTTCGTCCCTGAAAAAGAATCATTGACATTGCATGAGCTCAGACCAAGCATCAACCGGGGTGATCCTCAAAATTGACTTCGAGAAAACTTATGATAGTGTGAGGTGGGAATTTGTGGAGGAAGTAATGACTAGGAAAGGTTTTGATAAGAAGGTGAAAGAATGGATCATGAACAATGTCAGAGGGGGGCGCGTTTGCATCAACATCAACGGGGAAAATGGCCCCTATTTTAAAACTCACAAGGGTTTGCGGCAGGGGGACCCGCTCTCTCCTCTACTATTCAACCTAGCGGCAGACACATTGTCACACATCATGAATAGTGCGATGAGGGCAGGTCTTATCAAAGGGGTAGTACCCCATCTGATAGAAGTGGGACATCACTCATTTACAATATGCCGATGACACGATACTCGATGTGCGGGTGTGACCCAAAAATCGATTGCACACATGAAATACGTCTTTATCATCGCTTTGAATGGTTATCCGGACTGAAAATAAACTACCACAAGAGCGAGGTGGTGGTTTTTGGGGTTGACAATGAAGAGGAAATTAACATAGCAAACATGCTGAATTGCAAAGTAGGTCGACTGCCAATGAAATATCTGGGCTTCCCAATAAGCGACACAAGGATTGGCATGGGGGTGTTTAAGGGCTTTGTAGAGAAGCTAAGAAACAAACTTCAACCGTGGGAAGGGGAAAACCTCACATCGGGGGAGACTGATTCTCACCAATTCTTCCCTAAGCAAAGATACCCAATTACACAATGAGTGTCTTCCTACCGCACGAGGGGATCCCAAGAACAGATGGACACAATCAGGTCAAAAATTTTCCGGGGAGTGATGGTGACAATTTTAAGTACCACATGGTGAAATGGGAAAACGCGTGTCTGCCTAAGGACTTTGGGGGGCCGGAATCATAAACACAAGGAAGCTAAATGAAGCTCTTCTAATAAAATGGGTCTGGAGAATCTATAACCATGAAGAGGGGGATATCTGTTGTCACCGGAAAAGAAATATTTGAGCAATAGAACTTTAGCACTCTGTAAACACAATAAGGGGTCACAATTCTGGCAGGGGGTTATGAAAGTAAAAGCAAAATTTAAGTGGGGGGCAAAATTCAAAGTTAATAGTGCAGAAAACACACTCTTCTGGGAGGACGTGTGGGTGGAGGAAATCCCCCTCAAACTCGTTTTCCCACGCCTATATGAGTACTGTAGGGACAAGCAATGCCTGGTTAGTGAATGCTGGGTGGGAGGCGAATGGATCATGGATTTCAAGCGACCGTTAAGCCAAGGGGAGGATATGCAATGGGAGGAGCTGCTGATTATGCTGAAAGAAATACAGCCAAATGATAACCGAGACAAAGTCAACTGGACCTTGGAGAAATCTGGGGTATATACTTCAAGTTTGATGTACTGATTTACGTCCCCACCGTGGTGTAGTCAACAAACGGCCGAGACAAAATATGGAAAAGCAAACTACCCATGAAAATTAAAGTATTCATGTGGCCGGCATACCAAGATAGGATCCAGTCAGGGGTGACTTTGGGGGGGATGAAATCGAAAGGAAACACCAATTGTGTGGTATGCGGCAAACCCGAAACATCCGACCACATCCTTCGCATGTCCGCTGGCCAAATTCACCCGACAGTGGGGAGGAGGCGTCACGGGTGGGAGAGGCTCCCAAAAACCCTATAGGATTTCTCGATAATTGGTCGCCACTAGGCAAAGGAAATGTACAATCTAAAACTAACATTGCTTTGGGTACCGTGTTCGTCGCTATGGACCACGCGAAACAAAATGGCTATCGAGGGGGCGCTCCCAAAGACTCCAACCGAAATTTTTTTCAAAATCTTTGCAAACCTGAAGAAATGGCGGTCTTTCTTGGGATGTACCGACCAAGGAGTTCTAGACGAGAGGGTGATCCAAAGCAGGGGTGGACGGAAGCATTCATGGAAAGGATGAAGGACAAGCCACCCGAAGAAGCGAGCATGTGACACTTGTTCATGCGGAAAATTACTTCCTCAAGTAGCCGATGGTTTAGATAGTCTTTTTTCGAGCCTGCGAGCTCCTCTTTAGCTCGCTTTTTTTAAGCCGGCAACCCCAAAGAGTTCGAGACAATCAGATGACAACCTTATATTCTTTCTATAAAAAGCGTGGGTTCTATCCCTTTATCAAAAAAAAAAAAAACCGCCTGATACCAATTGTCGTAGATCACCGGAAGTTTCGCGCCCCCTAGGGTGGCCGGAGACGATGGTGAGCGGGCGGAACGCCGGCAAGAATAGAGAAACAGAGTTTGGTGCCGCCAAAACAACCAAAGAGCTTTTTCGTTGTATTAAAATGAAGTACTTATGGAAACAAAGGACTAAACTTAGTAACTCATTGATATTTCTAACACGATCCAAATTAGGAAGGCGAGAGAAATATATATATGGTATCTATCTAATCATGTTAGCTAGGATGTGGAATTAATCTCACGATCCAACAAAGGCGGAGTTAGGTGGTGTTAGTTGTGGGTGTAATCTCGCATCATTATCCATAGTGGAGTTAATCTCACTAGGATATGTACTCAAGGTATACCACTTATTTCTAGGCATTACCTACATACTAGTCCGTCACCCTAGCAATAACGCTCTAAGAAATGCGGGTATGGTATTCTTGATAGGTCTTGATAAAAGATTGAACATGATATCTCAAGTTTACGATAGGAATACCACCAGAAAGTAGCACTTCACCGAGTCTATCCGTATCGTATTTATATTTTTACCACGTAGAAGGGGAAGTCTATGGAAAGTAAGAGAGATAGGGTTGGCTAATGATTTAGATTGTGATTTACTTATGAGATCCACTTGCGCTTGTATAATGCGAGTAGCCATATGCACCAAACAATACTCATAACAGGATAAGTCACAAGATAAAGATAAATAATAAATGATAACTACCCAAGTCTAAGATCATGGTATGCCACTAGTATCATATGAGCTATTAACATGACATAGAAAGAATAGAAAGAATATTCCTAAGATACTCATAATCATATGTCAATGAATACTACAATTAGTGCAAATACATCTAGCTATCATGGCAAGGTTGCAATACATCTACACATGGTAAGCATTACCAATGACAATCAAGGACGAAACTTGATCGTCACCGTAATTATGGCTCAACTTGGCCTATCATTCGGAGGGTGGACTCCAAAAGACTCAACAGGACTGTCACTCTTACGATCTAAGACACGTCCCGGAATGTAGGGTGCAACCGCAGATAAACGTTGTATAAACACCACGTTTACACATTGCTTATCACCCACTAAGTGATCATCTAAGTGGATGCTATACGATTCCATGCATAAGATATAAGACAAACTCACTAAACTAAATATATAATCATAGCATGCATGGATACATATCACTAAGAATATAATCATTATATAGAACAAAGTCATATCAATTGTATTCCAACAAATATACTTACGTATTGGATACAAGAGAGAAGCCACGAGAAACTCTGCCCCGCTACTTGACTATCGAAATCCAAGATGAACTTGACTTCCTCTAGAGCTATCTAGGTAGCTAACTACTTCTAATATGATGAACTAGGGCTTAAGAACTAGACTTGGTTGGACTTGAGTAGAACTGAATTGGTTTGAGTTACAACTAAATTAGGTTTAGCCCCCGGGTCGTGGTCTCTTCTTATATAGGCCTCGGCGATAAACAAGGGACCCTTGGATCAAACCGACCTTGGACAACGATGTAGATACAACCTCAATGTCGGTGGTAACCGCCATAGAAATCTGAGGCCGATTGTGGGACCCTTTGGCGGTCGCCCGCCAGAGATGATCCCGGCGATCGCCAGGGTCCGAGCCACACCTCGTGTCTCGTTTCTCCCGGTGTCTTCTAGAATGTTTTAGTCCACTTTTTGGGTTGAGTTGATTCACGGTCAAGTCTTGTCATCGTATGAGATGTAAACTCTTCTGGATTCTCACCGTTCTTATCTCGCTTTTATTGTTTAGTCCCTGCAAGGTCATAGAATACCAAAACTCGTGAAAATATGTTAGTTAGACCCCTAGACTTATGTTGATATTCATCTTAAGTCCTTATTTCATGTTTAGTTGGCTAATAATATTATGCTATAACAGGTGTCAACAGTAACCAACTACTAGAACGTGCGGTGGCACGTCTTTACCGAGCCACGCCATCCTATGGTCACCGCAAAGACCGCGACGCCGCCCCTACGACGCGGACGCGCCACCGCGGCGGGCGTGGGCTCCGCGAAACGCACCACGGCGTGCAATGCACTTGCTAACAAAGGCAAAACGAAAGCAACCGGCCCTAGTGTATGCACATGACGGTGATCGCAAGGATTAAGTTCAACAAAATTAAATCAGAAAGTTTGTTTGCATTGTGTCGATCGATGCCGCAAGATTCGATTTGGCGTGTTTATTTATGGATGGGCCGCATGCGAGTAGCTAGTAGTCTCATACAGAGGAATTCGAGTGCATTTCGTAAAAGAACATGATCGGAATTTGAGTGCATTTCGATTCTTTTGATACATTCGACAATTTGGCGTGCCAAGGCGCCCGTCCCATCCCAAATGTTCTCCTACCATATGGCATAGCTATTCCGGCAACGTGCCGCTTGATGGCGCCGAGCTTGAGGAATTGCACCATCATGACCCGTGGCGGGCGTGGTCGCCGCCACGCCACGTCGCGCGCGACCGTGGCGATGGCCGACCATACGGCCCGGCCTCGCTCGTTCACGGGCGGGTGAAGAGGAACTTGTTGGCCGCGGGTCGAGGAGGAAGGCCGTCCGGCGGCGGAAGAGGGAGAGCCGCGACACCGCCAAGCCGGGGCCGCCGCGCGCGGCGGAGCCATTCCTCGACGTGTTGGCGCGGAGGGCGCCAGAGAGGCCGAGCGCCTACCCGACGACCGGTAGGCCGAAGGAGCCGGGAGGGAGGGGCTTACCCGCCGTCTTGCCATAGGCGCCGGCGAAGAGGAGACGGTGAGCAGCAAATGGAGCGAAAGCGACGAACGCGACGAGGATGGCTAGTGTCGCCGCCATCATCGCCGCCGAATCAGCATCCATTGCTTTGCGCCTTTACTTCCGGTCTTTGAATAATATTTTTTTCTAATCCGCTAGTGCTTCATCTAAAATTCAATATATTGAAAGATTCCATGGCTTGAAGCGTGGTGGAGGCAATCATTAGGGGAGGGATGGAATCAAGATTATTAGTGGAGTGTAGCCCGGTAGTTTCAATCCGCACCCCGCATGCGTGATTCCAAAGCGAATCGAGATGAGCGCCCTGACGGTAGCACCCGCAATCACCGCGTCGGGTGCGCACCCTTTCCGACAAAACCGACAAATACGCTGGCGACGGGCGAGGAGACCCGCGGAGGCCTTGGTGATTATGGACGCTTGAAGATGTTCCTGTACCACGGAATCCTCGCATCGATGCCGTACTCGGACTGCCGTCCCCACGGTTTTTTTCCCCCGGTTTATCATGGCGATCGAAAAACCGTCCGGGGTATAAAAAGAAGCCAAATTCAAAATGTAAAATTTGAAAAAAATCGTTGAAAAAAATTCAGAAAATAGTTCGTGATTTATAGAAGCCAATGGTGTAAAATTTTTTTTTCAAATTTGAGTTCGCTTTGGTATAAAAAAAAATTTAAATTGAAGTTTGAAAAAACGCGGCGCTACGGCCGCCGTTAAGGCCCATGAGGCCCATTGGCCTCCCTGGCCGCGGATAAAGCGGGCAAGCGCCGGGGGCCAAACGCGCCCCCGTGAAGCTTATCCGCCGCGTCCGCCAGCCGCCCGCCGCTGCCGCTTCCGCCATGCGGCCGGAGAAACCGCCCGGAAAGTTTCGGCCGGCAGTAGCGCTTATCGCGCCGCAAGGCCGTCCGGTGGCGGGCGGGATCGCTTCTCGGTTTACCGAAAGCGGTTTTACAATCGGTTGGTTGAAGACCCCGATTTTTACAATCGGTTGGTTGAAGAATGGGAGACAACAAAGAAGTATGGTCGGGGCTAACTTGGCAAGATTACAAGGCTCGCCCGCTTCCAAAGAATGGTATCTCTATTATGTCTACCGCCGAGTATGAGGAGTCGCGGCCGATATGGGGTGTTCCCGTATATGCTACGCCGTTGATTATTTGTATGCCACCACATTTTGTTACCGTATTGACTTACGCTATTTATTTCCGATTACAAGCCACTTTTTACATCAAAATGTCCAAAGCAAGTACCAAAATTCCTTCAAAAAAAATTAAAAAAACAAAACTTCTAGCGCCGCTTGAATTCAAATGAATTCAAACTTCAAACCGACCGTAACCGTCCGTTTACGGTGTAATCGACCGGCCCATCAATCCGGAGGCCGGCGGTTACCGGAATCCGGTCGGTAAAAAAACCGTGGTCGTCCCTCGGAGTTGTACTATTAATTGTCTCTCCCACCATTTCGAATTCATTTCAACTCTCCACCGTTTCAGATCCAGATCCGGGGCCTCTCTCTCCCCGGCGCTGGCCGCCCCTACTCCCTCTCCGTCGCGCCCCACCTCTCCCGGTCGTCGCTCCTCCTCCCTCCAGCGCGGCGCAGGATGAAGGTATGCGGCGCTACGGGCGACGCTGCCCGGCTCGCGTGGTTCACCAGCGCGATATGGGATGGAGCTCTGCGGCGCCTCGCCCCGCACGCGGAGCAGGTCAAGGCCAAGCATGGGAGCTGAGCAGGGGCGCGGCGGGATCTCTCTCCGCGGAGGCCGGCTGGAAGCTCCTCTCCGGCGGCGGCGGCCGGATCCGGCCTCTCCTCCCTCTCGGCGGCCGGATCAGGGGCTGCCCCGACGGCGGGCCTCCCCCCCCATATCGGCGCCCCTCGTCGCTCCCTCCGTTGGCCGGCCAGCACCCTCCTCGCTCCCTCCGACACGGGCGCGTCATGGCGGACGCGGCTCCTCGAGCTCCCCGCCACAGAGCTCCTCCTCGACATAGGCAGCGGACGGACGGCGCGACGGCGAGCTGCTCGAGCAGGCACGCTTGCACAGCTTCCTCCGGTGACGCATCTGCTCTCTTCCCCAAGCGAAGGGCACGACGGTGGCCAGGCCGAGCCAAGCGGCTGCGGAGCTCCTCCTCGCGCGTCGTCGTGATTGGGGAGAAGGGGAGACCGGGGCAGCGGCCATTCCCGCGGCCAGCTCGTGCGGTGGCGGCGGCGGCATCGCGGAGCCCTCCTGCTCCGGTGGTGGCGGCGACAGCGAGTGGGCGAGTGGCTCGACGGACGATTCCGGGGCGAGCGGGATCTCCGGCGGGTCTCAAAGGCGGCGTCTCCTCTCCCAGCGAGCTCCTCTCTCCTCTCCTGCTGCCTCGCTCTCTGTCTCTCTGCGGGCCGGAGCTCCGGCGGCTGCTGCTCGAGCTCCGTCGCGCCGCTCTGCTCCGCCCTGCTCTGCCGGTGGTTGGCGATGGCGCGTAGGATGGCCAGCGTGGCAAGTACCGGAGGTCCGCTTCTCCGCTTCTCCCCACGAGCAGCAGCTTCCTGTCGGTGACTCTTTTCCATTTTCTTACTTGCTTCTTCATTTTCCGGGTACTGAGCGGTACCAAACCTGACGAGTGCTAGAGGAGTGTGGGATTGGAAAGGTCGGATTAGCATGCTTGGAAGGCTGTTTAGTACCCCAAATGTGAACACAAAGATTTTTCTCTCGCATTTTTTCAATGTTCATGTCATGGGTCTTCTTTTTTTTCTCTCGCTCATCTTTTTAATCTCAGCAAAGGTTGATTTCTTGCCAAGTTTCTGTTGTTTTGCTTGTCCGCGTGTGAGATTTTTTTTTCATTTGTACACATATGATCTCTTCTCTCTCTCTCTCTCTTTTTTTTTTTTTTTCAACATTGATTTCTCGCAAGGTTGATTTTTCATTATTCATCGTCCCCATCTTTTTTTACCGTACTTTCTATATGTTCATATGCTGTGTAGGGTCAAAAGTTAATGTTGAAAGTTAGTAGCCATGAATTTGTAGTTGAGCATGTGCAGTACATCACGTGTTCCCATCTGTTCATATATTAAAAATTTATCTTGATGTCATGTGTAATGGTAAAAGAATTTTGTGTGCAGGTAAAAAAATTTGTGTAAGTGTTGAATCCGTGTAGTGCAAATGTTGTTCATTATGAGTAGTTGCTACGTTGTTGTTGATCAGGTAATCATCTCCTGACCATTAGATGGTGCATGAGAATTAAAATCTTTTGATTTTAATGTTTACATCATCGTGTTCTGTTCTACTTTGTGTTCATTAATTATTGTTCTTTTTCTCGTTCATCTGATGTTTTAGTATAATGATCATTAGATATTCCATATTAGATATTCCATAAGAATCGAAAACTTTTGATTTTAATGTTTTTATTAGCACGTTCCATTCTGCCATGTACTTAATTATTGTTCTTTTTGTTGTTTGTGAGATGTGTTCAACTACAGAGCATTAGATGTTCAATGAGAATCAAATGCTTATGGTTTTTCCTCCTCTTTTGCAATGTAGTTAATTGTGTAAGAGATCATGCAGAGCAGATTTGCTGTTTGAGCATTTGTAGTACCCTACATGTAGGTTTTGTAGAAACAATTTTCAGCTTGGTATTTAGGCCTTGTTTGGCCTTGTTTAGTTGCCAAAAGTTTTGGCAAAAAACTTTTGGGCTCGCCTATTAGAGTATTAAATATAGACTAATTACAAAACTAATTACATAGATGGACGGAAATCGCGAGACGAATTCATTAATTCTAATTAATTCGTCATTAGAGATTATTTACTGTAGCATGAAGTTGTCTAATCATGACATAATTAGGCTCGTTAGATTCGTCTCGCGATTTTAGAAGTGTTATGAAATGGGTTTTGTCATTAATCCACATTTAATACTCCTAATTAGTGTCCGAAATGGGTAGTTGGGAAAAATTTTGGGAACTAAACGGGGCCTTAGATGGTGAAAGTTTTGGTGAAAGTGGTGAAATTTTTGCATTGGAAAGCGTGTCATGTGAGAGGTGGCACGGTCTGCGATGCGAAAATTTTTGGAATCTTTGGAATTTTTGTGTGAACTAAACAGGTAAAAATTGATTCGTGATGAGCAATTAATGAGCATGTTTGGTACTTATCGTGTACGCTTATAATCATGTTTATTGTTTTGATAATCATGTTTAGTATCCACCATGTACACGTATAATCATGTGATTCAAATTAAGTAGGAATATCAATTTAAAATGGCTAAATCGTGAGATGTTAGTAAATGATTACGGGAGCATGTTCAATACATAGCTTGAACTACAACAGAAATATAAAATGACTAAAAATAACTCTAGACAGAATATTAAATTTGAATCACCGAGTGTAGGGGACCGGGACAGTGAACGAGAACTACATGTGCAGTGTGCGCTCAAACTGCACACCTGGTATACATATGCTGATCAGGTTCGGTCAGCGTTAGGCTATCCACTCGTGGTACTCCATTTTCATTTTTATCCCATAAAAGCAATATTTCTGCCTAGTCATCGAGATTTTACAGTCCAGTACCAATTTTTCCGCACCCGTCATCCCTTATATCCCGTACCCTATACCAACAACCACCCCGCGTGGGACCCACGCGTCAGAGATTTTTTCCACTCCCTCTCCCTTATCCGTTCGTTTGGCGCATCCTCCCTCCCATTCCACCGCCCGCACGCCCCAACCCTTCTCTCGCGGACGCATCTCGAAAGGCCGTTGGGCGGAGCGCAAAGACGCCACGCGCGGCGCGGAGGAGCAGGGCGGCCCCCTCGAGCTCTCCGGCTGGGACTCGGCCCCCCAGCCGGCGGATCGAGCCATCGAGGAGGGGCGGCGAACGAGCCTAGGGATGGCGGCGACGAGCTTGAGCCCGGCGCCGATCTCGCGGTGGCGGGCGCCCCGGCGCCCTCCCCGTCCCGCTTCCTCTCCGCGCCGGCGAGCCCGAGGTCCGGCCATCTCCCCACGCGCCGAGCGAGGCGTAGCAGGGGCGAGGCGAGGCCGGCGGCGCGACGGCGGACGCCGCCACACCGGCCTCCGGGGCTCGCGTTCCCTTCCCTTCGCCCGCCCTCCCCCGGCGACATCGAGCAGGGAGCTCCTCGACCCGCCCCGCCCCACGGGTGGAGCGGGTGGAGCGCGGCGGCGGCGGCGGGGGGCGCGGTGAGCTCCTACACACGGCGCGGGCCGTGCCCCTTCCCCGGCCATGAGCTTCGCGGCGCGGCGCCCCCTTTCTCCTCGTGGCGCCTCTCTCCTCCTCCCCACGCTCGGATCACCGGCCGGCGAGGCGCCATCCCCGGCGTGCCGTAGTTGCTCCCCTCCCGGCCGCGGAGCCGTTGTTATGGATGCGAGGTGGGGCCAGCGGGCGAAGCGCACGCCCGGACAACGCTAGATTTGGCGAACCGCGGGCGCCGAACGGATGTCCCGTATGGGTTACCGCCCCCGCGGGAAAAAAGGGTAAACCCATATCGGGCGTCCCGCATCGGGCGCGTAGCGCACCCGGTGCGGGACAGCCTGTGGAGGAAGTACTCCCTCCGTTCCATTTCATTTGCAACTATGGGAAGCGTGTCCGTCAAACCGACTCAACTTTGACTACGTTTGTAGAAAATACGTGCAACATTTATATCTCCAAATAAATTTGTTAAAAACTAGACTTAAAGATCTTTCCAATGATACTAATTACTTAGTATAAAATTTTTATATATTTTAATAAATAATTACCTAGCAGTTTGAAAATACCGCTTTTTAAGTCGGTAATCGCAAAGTTTTCCTAACAGAGGAGTATATCTGGATAACGACAGCGACGTGCAGACATGCCAAAGCCAGGAATAAAAAATCCTAGTCTAGATTGTGTGGTCCAGGATGCAAGGGCAACCTGTCCCCGAGGGTCTTTGCTCTCAAAAGTCATCTGCGTTTCACATCTCTCGAAGTAACTTTATGTCTAATCTCACTGTACAACCGGTCCTTTTGTGCAGCTCTACCTGACTGCTACAGTGCCAATACGTAGCCAGCTCAATTTTTTACTCGCGAATACGCCGTTCGGTGGCAGAGATCTCACGCGACCCGGTGCCGAAATATTTTTTGGGATGGTGGGCCATGCATGCAGGCCGGTAGTGTCCACTTTGGTGTCAGATTCCTGCAAAATTACAATTCTGCCCCTATGGTTGATTTCTGTAGCTGTGATTTCTCTGGCTGTGGAGGGTATAAATGTCAACCAATTAGGCCAAAACAGTGTCATTTCGTAGCTGGCAGCAGCAGGCCGTAAAAATTTGGGATCCGTTCACTTGCCATGCAGGGTGGCAGGCCGAGCAGGCCGAAATAGTTTGGCCTGCATGGCAACTGAACACGCTTGACTGGACTGAAACCACCCGGGCTTCAAGGTACAGAAAAGCTTTTTCGGAGGGGATGCCATTGGAGTACCAAGGACAAGCTGGTATAAAGTCAGATCGTCATGTTTCGCTTTGTAGTGCATATTTTTATTGGTAGAGGTTATGATCTGACTGACGAGATTTTTTTTTTTTTTTTGAGTGGGACGAGATGAATATTAGACTATTCATGTTCTGTGTGTAGCCCTGCAAGTCTGATAAGATGTGAATGTTAATTAAGGACTTCCATTTACTTAAGCCTAGCTAATCCCTCGGTTGTAATACTATACGTATAGATGGTCATATGGGCCGCTCAGCACGACACACCACGGGTACGACCGCGGCACTGCACGGGGCGGCACGAACAGCACTTCGCGTCGCGGCCGGGCGGCACTACGGGCTGGCCGCTGAGCACAACACGAGCACGACGGCGACTTCCGTGCCGTGCCCGACGATGGCACGGTGGACGCCCATCGTGCCGATCATGCCCGTGCCAGCCCGCAACACAACGCCAGGGCACACAGCCAAATCGCCGCTATCTCCGCCGCCCCCGCCCGCGCCGCCCCGCATCGAGATCGACCGGCCGCTGGGCGGATCTCTCAAGCATGCCTCTAGATTGAGGCCGGCCGCCGCCGCCGGAGGCGGAGAGGAGAGGGAGGAGTAGACGGAGGTGGAGAAGCGCACCGGCGAGGACCCCCTCGAGCACCGCCGGCCATGGAGTCGAGGCCAGCACCGCCGCCGGCCCCTACTCCTCCGACCTGGAGAGGAAGGTGAGGGAGGGAGGCTTGCCAACGCAGGGAGGCGAGAGGCCGCATGGGGAGGGAAGATTCGGCCGGGGAGGGAGGCCCCCCCGCTCCTCCGTCGCCGCCTTCACCCCCAACGAGCCGGCTCCGCTGGGCGCGCATGGGGGTTGTGCTAGGTGCTAGGGTTTGGGGGGTGCGGCCGCGGCGTCGCATTATACGCCGTCGACTTGGGCCGCTTGACTCGGATGGGCCATGGGCCGCGTGCCGCCCCTTAATCGTGCCGCCGGGTCGGCCGACTTCGTACGGGCCGGGCCGACACTACTGGTCGGCAATGGCGCCCAACACTAGCACGAAGTTTGGGTCACGGTCGGCACGGGCACGAAATTGGTCATGCCGAGCCATGTTCGTGTCCGGTGAAATTTGCGTGCTTTGGGCTGGCCCATGAGCGATGAGGACTGATTCCTACAGGGGAACAGTGAATTGAAGATTGAAGAGTGCATCTGGTGGTTAGATCTTCACTGTGGCAGAGTAGGTACTTTCTCAATTTTGAATATGTGATGTCAACACAAGAAAATTAGATCAAAAGGTCTGTGTGCCAGGGTTATGGGATTGGACCGAGATGGTCCGAATGTTGCCAAAATTCGTCCATCTTGGGAGAGCCCAGAATGAATTTAGTGCTTCAAAATTCAAATATTTCCCAAAATCTATCCAAAATCCTATTGAAATTTGTCCATTTCGGTTAGGATCAATTTTTTCTCAAATTGAATCCCAGAACCTTGTTGTCTGCACGTTTGCATGATTCAACTAACTTGATTTTTTAGAAGAGAAAGATGTGTCCATCATATGTTTTTACATTATTCTCAACACAAATACTGATTGGGAATAAAATAAAAATCAGTATATAATACAAAAGGATAATCAAAATCAAAGTCTACTATTAATTATCCATCCATTTTAACAAAATCGTGCAAAGAAGAACAATCCTTACATCGTCACGCTGCAACAGAGATCAAATTCATAGTCAACATGCTCCCTAAAAACGATGGAGGAATATTCTTTCCTCAAAAATCAAATAATTATGTGTACACCAAATAGCCCACAAAAAGAGGCCAGAGTCCAAAAAGATATTTTTTCTTTCTTTTATATGCCTACTAGTATCGTGTCGTGCCCGGCGTTGCTACGGGATAGTTAGACTTTTGTAATAAAACACATGGGTCGCACAATAAGATAACAATACAGTAAAAAATTAAATAATGTGAAAGGTACATTTAACAAAAAAAAAAAAAAAAAAAGTTTGTGAAAATTAACACAGTAACGAAGAGCGCAACGTAGCATGCTCACAAAATCACGATTTATTCATTGAAGAATGAATTAATTAGCCTTTTAAAATAATAAATGTGTACATACCCGTGTTAGAAAATACCCACAATTTTATTCAGGTCAGCGCGTCCGAACATCTCACCCAAAGAATCTAGCACCTGGACCTCATGTTTGTTAGAACACCATCGTACCAGTGTTAATTGAGATAAAAAAAGATACCGATGCACTACAGGAGTCCTGCGCTTTTGCCGAAGTGCTCGCCGCGACTCGGTAAAGCCCCCTTTGCACTCAGCAAAGGCTTTGCCGAAAGTGCCGCACTCGGCAAAGCGCACTCGGCAAAGAAATACTCGGCAAAGCATTCTTTGCCGAAAGTGCCAAGATCGGGCACTCGGCAAAGGCTTTGCCGAAAGTGCCGAAAAACACTCGGCAAAGAAAAACACTCGGCAAAGATAAAAGTCAAAAAAAAAAAAAACAGCAAAAAAAATTTTTTTTTTTTTTTTTTGGAGAGGCCACCACCGACCAGCTACCACTTGCCCTCAACCATGGTCTTTTTTCCAAGTTTTTTCTACACTTTTTCACACTTTGTGGCGAGTGGGATTCGAACCCACAACCTCTCCCTCGCGTGTCTACTGCCTTACCACCGCACTACACCGGTCACTTGTGTCTAGATTCCGTGATAGCTCCTCATATATTATACTAAATCGAAATTGAATTTTTCAAACGACCTCGATGCAAAAACTTTCTAAATAAAAATTGTAGACCTTGAAAAGTTGTGAAACTTTGTAGTTGACAACTTTTTATTTAAAATCGTTTAGATCCTCAAAAAACTGGTTTGAAAACAGGATTTGCCGAAATGCCGAAAAAAACACTCTAAGAAAGAGCCTCTTTGCCGAGTGTAAAAAAAAACACTCTAAGAAACAGGTTTTTTTCAAACCAATTTTTGAGGCCCCAAACGAGCTTAAATAAAAAGTTGCAAACTACAAAGTTTCATAACTCTTTGAGATCTACATTTTTCATTTAGGAAGTTTTTCCATCCGAGGTCATTTGAAAAATTCAAATTTTAAATTTGAGAGCGCTTTTAGACCTAGTTTTGCATGATAAGATGAATTGAAATCAAAAGTTTTGTACTATAAAGATTCATATCTTTTGAGATTTACAAAAGTTTACTTTGGTCATTTATTTATTTGACAAAATGTTAGTAACATTGTTCGTAAATCTTATTAATCTCTTTCTAGTTGTAGGAAACTATGAAAGGATATGAAAGAGATCTAAGTTTTGTGAACAACGTTATTGATGCTTTGTCAAATGAAGAAATGACCAAAATAAACTTGTAGAGCTTGAGAAGTTATGAAACTTTGTAGTTGAAAACCTTTTATTTAAGCTCGTTTAGGGCCTCAAAACTGATTTGAAAACATGCTTTTGCCGAAAAAAAAGACACTCGCAAAGAGCCTCTTTGCCGAGTGCCTTTTTTGGCACTCGGCAAAGAAATTCTTTGCCGAGTGTTTTTTATTTGACACCGGCAAAGAAGATCTTTGCCGAAAGTGTTTTTCTTTGCCGAAGTTTTTAATTTTGGCACTCGCAAATAGGCTCTTTGCCGAGTGCCCGACGCTTTGCTCTCGGCAAATATTTTTGCACTCGCAAAGAAGCGGATTCCTCAGAGTGATGTGAACCGGTAACATTTATTGGAAGGAACACCTATCTACTGAATAATAAACATTTTGATAATCAAAGAACAATATATCGTTTAAAGAAATGTGTCATGGTCCAAGTAAGCGCATCCTTCAACCTAAACCAGGACGCTGAAACGTGCGACGAAGCGCACCCTTCAACCTAAACCAGGACGATGAAAAGTGCCACGGCTAGGTAACTGCCTTCGATGCTTTCATCTTTTTTCCATCATTTTCTCCATCAAGCTTCATGAACGCAATTATGCATGCACTTCCGAGATAGACAGTATTGTACCTTCTGGCCTCTCGTCTTCGCAAGCTTGTGGACAGAAAGAAGCAAGAGAGGCAGCATAACAACGAAGTTTATTGTTCCAAAAAAAAAAAAAACAACGAAGCTGATTTTTACCAAAAAAAAAAAATCCAAACCCACAGCAGGTAGAAGTGACAATTCTCATTAATTTGACTTAGCAAGCAGCAGCATTGCGTTTACGTTCAAATCCAGCAAATAAATGGACTGTAGATGTGCATCATGCTTTGTCCCTAAACAAAATACAGTTACACTAAATAGAAAAGCTCCTACCCAGAAGGCCACTGAGTTTGTCATCCGAAAGCTTGTCGCTTCAGCCTGTCGAGGGCTTGTAACCTTGCTCCTTGCTGTTGCAATGGCAAAGAAAGTGAAAAAAAGCATATATGTTTACCAGTAACAGCAAGAACAGCATCTATGCTACCGCATCTCTAAGTTTAAGGAGGTCAATAAAATCCACCAAAAACAAAGATATTCCAGAGTTGAGGAACTAAGCAAGTCCAGTTACCTTGGCCGTACCTAACTTTCAGACAAGCACGGCACAGTATCCAATTAGAAGAATGGCAAGATGAGCACTCCCTTCCTGTGAAATATTTGCCAAATTATTGAGTGTTGACATGATCAAAGCTCCTGCAAAAAAAAAAAAAAAAAAAAAGAGCTTACTTGAACTCTTTCCCGTCACATTCAACACGACTTGATCCACGCAAGAACCACCTATGCCCTGCCCATTCAGCCGGGCAGAACAGCGGCATGTCGACACGGATCCAATAGGTGTCACGGCAAAGAGACGGCCGGAGCAGAGGAGTACACGGTGTCAAGGCGTCGCGCTCCCAGCTGCGCGGTGGCTGCAGACGCGTGGTGGCGGGCCGTGGGTGGTGGTGGGCATCGGGACTGCAGGCACACTGAACAAAAGATAGGTTTAGTTGGTCAAACCTGGATGATATGCACATCTGATTGAACTCCATTCTTACAAAAAAATTAAAAAATGCTAAAGCTATCAGATAATTGGAGGATTCAGGTTGCCTGGAATTTATGTTATTAATAATATACTAATGGTATATGCGAGAGTAGTGCAAGTAGCCAATTACAGCTAAAACTACAAAGGGAATGCCCCTCACGTGTAAGAGAAGATCTTGTTTATCCAGTGCGAAGACGGAATTGTCGTTGCTGAATGCTAGCCTCCTTGACAAAAAGCGATTCAGTGACTTCTTCCTGTCCAGGACCTACGTCAGATAGTCATTTTTTTTTTCCCTGCAAACGCCATCAACAGAAAACAATCTCAGTGAGATTTATTATGTTAGTTCCAAATGTCTATTTTCAATGCACAAAGGTTTAGTCCAATGAGATTTGTTATGTCAGGCTTTTAATTCAGCTACAAATGAGAAAATTGAAAATACCGCAGTTGTCAAAAGTATGGGGGCTCCAAGGAAAAATTGAGTAACCTATTAATATTTAGGTATTTTTTTCTATTTCTTTCCAGTTCATATATACCACATAGCAGGCATTGCATAATTATATGTGATTCACCACATAAACCAAAACACCTAGTTTTTTCTCTCCTTCCCCAGCTCCTATGATTGATGCAATCGACACAAATTTGGCTTAATTACAGTGGCACCTGCATGCTGCATAACCCCAAGCATGACAGGTTCATATACCGATTTTACATAATAGCAGTAGCCCACATAATAACAGGTAATAACAGGTGCATTCAGAATAGAATACGAATTCTCCCTTTCTAAAGAAAAGAATAGAATACCAATTTCTACAAATGCCAGAACAAAATAAACAGAAAAAAAAACCCTCAACGTGGATAAGCAATGCAATTGAACAAGTTGCATTTCGGTGCCGTAAGAACATGACCAAACCAAATTCTCGGCTTTGTTCTTCTACAGCTCTACTGATGAATACAAAAAGCAGCCAGACCCGTCAGATTGCATGGTAGACACCAAAAATCATGGATGCCAAAAAAATGATGCAGGCTATCATTTCAAATAGCTAGAAACAGTGGCATGAGATCGCTGGAATTAATTATATTGTATCATGTGAAGAGACCTAATTCACCCATCTTGAGATCACTGCTATGAGCGGCACAATATCAGACAGAACCTCCTCATACATATCAAATTTCTTCATCGTAACCCATAGCAAGACCTGATCCCATCACACATGGATTCCACCAATTGTTTAGATGTAACTCCAATTTCAATCCACCAGCTAGAGACCAAAAAAAAGAATTAAGAGGGTTGAGTCATCAGCAGCCTGGGAGAAGATTAGACATGTTCTTAGAACAAATTAACAAAATAGCTTCATCTGTGCACCGCTCAGATTGCTTCATTAGCTCCCCAATAAAAAGCACAATGGAGATTGTGTCATCACCTCTTGTGTCATCTTGTGCCACAACCATCGTCGTAATCATGATTGCAGTTGAGTTCTGAGTTTGCTACAAATAAATGGCACAAGACATCAAATCAAAGAAAACACCACTAAGCACATATATCATCAGGCTCAAATGCACCGTTGCTAAACAAGCTTTTTCTTGCGGGGGCGGGGCTCAAATGCACCGTTGCTAGAAGCAAAGGCGACCAAATCGAATCTCACCTTGCAGGCGGTTGGGTAAGGTCTGTGCACGTCGCCCTGTGAACGGGCACCGCCTTCGTCACCCCACGCACCCAAGCCCCGTGGCCGGGTTCGCGCGCCACGATCCCACGGCTGGGCGCCGGCGTCGTAGCCCCTCGCATCCTGAGCCCTGCGGCGCCGCCACCACCGGCCAGCGGACCCCTAGAATGCGGCTGGGAGCCGCTGCCGCTGGATTTGCCCCGACGCCCTGACCCGATACAGCCGCTGCCCCGATGCCCTGTTCTTGTGTGCGGTGGAAGCGCTGTCGGCGGCGTCCTGGCCCATGCCGTGGAACGGCGGTCAGCCCCCTACTTGCCCTCGCCTTGCATTTGTCCTGGCGGCAGTCTGTGGCAGAGAAGAGGAGTCACGGTAGAAGATCGCATGCCATAGGGAAATCTCGTGTAGATGGAGTGATTGCCGGTGATCGCGCGTAGACGGAGAAAGGGGCGGACGCTGATTGGGTGGTTACCAAACATAGATAGATGCGGGATCGCATGGTGGGGTGAAAGGAAGGCGGTGTCGCACAGCGAAAAATTGGGGACAGCCCTGCCGCACCCTCCCTGTCCGTACGGCCCTGACGTGGCATATTCTCATTGGATCGCGAGTGCCGGGAATGGACCCTTCCGTCGGGCGTCGCAGGCCCCGCCGGGCTCCAGACGGCATCACGCGGCCCCCTGCTCCAATCGCTCCGTTCCATCGCTCCGCATCTCATCGCCCAACCACGGCTAGCGGTCTGCGCGCCACGAAGAAGCGATGGTGCCCACGGCCCGCCGCAGGCGCCGCGGACGCGGGGAGGGTGCCGCGTGGTAATCGCCGTCGTCGGCGGCGGTCCTCCCGCCTCCCGCCCGCCACCTCTTCTCCTCCGTCTTGGTGTGGGCGGCCCGGCGTGCGGGCCTCGGCATCGGTATCGCCAGGTGATGGTGGTGCAGCGCGTCATCGACGTGATCGTCCCCAGCGATGGCGATGGCCTAGAGCACTCGGAGACGTGGGCGTAGGAGGAGGAGGCAGCAAACGGCGGCAATGGTCGGCGGCGGCGGTCCGTGGTATGCGGCGTGTGCCATCTTCGCGTCGCGCTGCTCGACCTCTGTCGTGTGAAGCCTCGGCCGTTCACCGGGCAGCTCTTGAGCTATTTTGGATTGAGATCTCCGATGCAGTGTTTGCATCATTACATGCGGAGATCGCGAGGCCGATGGAACGAACCCGACGCTGCGCGATGCCGCACGGAGCCGAGCGGGCATGCGACGCGACGACGGAGGGTCCGTTCCCCGCACTCGCGATCCAATGAAAAGATGCCACGCCGGGGACGTGACGGACAGTGAGGGTACGGCAGGGCCGCCCCCAATTTTTTTCCCGCACAGCGCGGCGGAGGTGACCTGAAAAAATTACCGCACCATGAAAAAGTCTTACTTTCATTCTTTTTATGTTGTAGAGATTAACCGATTTATAAGCATATGATTTATTGAAAGGTGGGGTTATTAACTGAGGTCCTATATATGCAACTTGTGGAAACGGGTTAACCAACATAATTTAAAGCCCATTAGGCTTATTTAGGAGATGAAGTCAACATTTTAACAAACAACTTCAGCCGGGGGGAGGAGAGTGGTTGCCCAAATATCGAACAGTGTGCTGTCAAAAAAAAAAAATCGAACAGTGGAAGTGAGTGCAAAAACTTTGGGGAGCATATTCTTCAGACCACAGGTCAAGATTCAGACCACAGTACACTGGCCGAAGGCAAATTCGGCCGTCGTGTGTGTGCTCCAATCCCCTCTGGCCCAATGCAAATTGAGCCCACATACGTTGGGGGTCAACCGTCAACAGGGGAACCAAAATTGTCACCTCCTCATCAGTTCACGTCATATTCCTTATTACATTGACTAGAACAACACACAACTTGAGTTCACATCCTCATCATTATCGTATGGATCGGATGCCGTTTTATTCGTACACACGCATGTCACACTAATAGCTCGATCACCGTAGCTAAGCGATATACAGATACGATCATGCCCATCCCTTGACGACGCCGCTCCATCGGGTCTTCTTGTCGGCGAACCTGTCCCAGACCATGACCCGCCGTAGTTCTCCGCCTTCTGCACCTTGGGCAGCAGGTCGTAGTACAGGTACTTGAGGTACACCGCGACGGTGCCCTGCGCCCCTCCGCACGCGCTTTCTCGCTCGGCCGCAGGCCCTGTGTACACCTCCGCCCTGAACGCCGCCCCACTTCTCCCACCGCGCCACCACGCCGTACGCCCCGCCCTTCCCGCACGACGTCGCTGCCGTAGAACCTGACGTGGATGCGCTCAACAGCCTCGCCCCGGAAGGCCGCCGCCAAATGGCGGTCGGAACTCCCACGCCGCTAGCGTCGCCGACGACGCACACTCTTCCGGCCATAGAACCGGCGTTCCCCGAGGTGGCGGGCCAGCTCGTCGTAGTGGTTCGCCGCCCGGTCGATGTAGAAGTCGATGCCGCCGACGGCGCGCCGCCGGACGCGCGGTACACGCCGTTCGGCGCCCGCCGAGGTGCGCTGCTCCGCAGGTTGCCTGGGCGACGCGGCTGGAGGCGAGGTGGGGAGGGAGTAGCTGCTCCCCCCGCCCCGATGGAGAGGAGGACGAGGATGTTCTTCGACCGGCAATTAACTTGATGTCGGCGCCGACGCCGGACGTGGTGGCCGGAGGTCGCCCCAATGAGCGGCCGTGGCGGCCGCGACGCCATGAGAAGGAGATGACGACGGTGGAGTAGAGCCCCGTGTCGCAGGCCTCGCGGAAGCGTGCCCCCGCCAGGCCGTTCCGCCCCCGTCGGTCACCGCTCCGCCGGCTCGCTTCGCCGCGGTGGCGCCGGCGGGCGAGGCATGAGAGCAAAAGTGAAAAGGCGACCACGAGCGGGTGGAGAGCAAGAGGGCGTCGGGACGCCATGGCGGCGGAGGTTTGATTGTTTTAGATGCTGTGGAAGTTGTTGGAACTTGGAGGCGTTCGGGGAGGTCTATATATATATATAGCTAGGTTGTATATCTTGGCAGAGGAGCTCACAAATGTGGATGCAGGCATATGCAGCTAGGTTTGGTAGGTGCAGTGTGTTTTACCGGAAATTTCTGTTCACCGGTGCGCGCGTCCAGTCTATCTGAACGCCCATCGAGCGGTTGCATGTGCATGTGACCCCACTGCGACCTCACTTCGACCCCACTGTTGCATGTGTATGTGGAATTTTATATTGCAGTGGTCCCAGATCGAGTCAACTTACTTGTGCCTCGTTTTCTGCCTAGCGTATGTGTACGTAGCAAAATTGGTCGTTTTTTTAGGCGAGTTTCGCAGTCTTTAGGGTTCGAGCACACCCTCCGCCTTTGCGCGTCCGCAAGAATGGTCTTGAGTCGGTATTTATTTGATTGCATACACATCGCATATATCCTAGCTGGAGGAAAGAGAACATGCGTAGAAAACCGAGCCAGCGACTCTCTCGTCGCTCATCTCGCACACGCCCCGATGCGCTAAATCGCTGGCGTCCTCGCCAGCTGCTAGCTATTCTGGTAGCGATTTTGCTTGACTCAGATCCGCTACATGTGAATCCTTCACCCCGTCCAGTGCGGCTTGCGCGCGAATCCTTCCCTTTCACGCATCTGCTGCGCGCGAAAATCCTTCCCCATTCCAGCAGCTCCCACCCTATTCCGATTTGGATCTCGCTGTAGCGGAGGGGCTGGTTCCTGCTCCGTCAGATCTGTTGCGTGAATGGGGAGGAGCTCATCGGTGTGTGGCGGGTGGTGCCTGCCTCCATGAGCGCGCCGCCGCACGTAGAGAGAGGGGGGGCTCCCATGAGTGCGCTCACCGGTGGATTTGTGCGTGCGGTGGGTGGTGCCTGCTTGTGCGGCGGATTTGTGCATGCGGCGGGTGGTGCCCTGTTTGGACTGTACTTCCGTAGTAATTTTTCTTGATTTCTTGATAAATTGTTGTCTAAAACTAATGGCCGAATGACATGACTTCTCTGCAGCATGGTGGCCACATCTTCAGCAGCGACATCCACAGCCTTGTGAATTACTCCCTCTATCTTTTTTTATAAGGCGTATAGCGTACTATCCCGCATACCGCGAATCGCAGATAACAAAGAAGAAAGAGGACCACGCGGCCGTAATTAATGCAAGGTTTGCATGCGAGAATGCAAAGCGTTGCATGCAGCAGGCAGCGCGCGTGCAAAGCGTTGCATGCAGCAGGCAGCGCGCGCCGGCCTGGGCGATTAGAATTAGCGCGCGCAGCCGGCCGGGCGATTAGAGTTAGCGCGCGCAACCTACACCGCAGGTAGTTTCGTGAAACTGGTAAAACGTTCACACACAGCTCTGTTTAATAGGGTCCGGCCCATGCATACGCTTCGTATTCTTCCTATTCTATTCAATGCTGCATCTTCATTAACTTTCTTCACCTCGATTCCAATGCCACGCCTTATAAAAAATCAAAAAACGAAAATTGTTGGGCGCCTTATATTTCGTAAATGGAGGGAGTATCATGCAGTACCACTAAATTTAGTGAGTCAGTATCTGTTACCAATGCTCTCTGTGAATTATCATGCCACTAAATTTAGTCAGTCAACATCTGTTACCAGCTGCTTACTGTTTGTTTTCTTTTTTTTCTTTCCAGACTCGTTGATGAAGTTTGATTGGAATTTCAAGCAAGCTATGATGGAGATTGTTGGGTTTTGGCTTTCGACGACTCTTCCTCAACAGTACAGTTCGCTGTGCTATTTGCTTTTGTGGCCTGAAATAAAGTTGTATGGCTTAAGTGATGGTTATCAATCGATGCATTATGTAGTAATGTATGGAGATTTTATTTTACTTTTATGTTTAAAACCTTTGGTTGTACCTGTTGCCTATCTTAAGTTCATGTAATAAAATGGCTTTCAAGATGTATGCAGCCACACAATGAGTTATAAAGATGTTGCACAATATATCTATCTTCTCTTTGTGTGTATCTTTACTACATATAAAGGATGAAAGGGGGTCATTTTTTTGGTGTGACATTATTTGTTTGTGTCCGCCCCGCCTCCCTTCCTGCGACACCGCGCCCCCTCGTAAAAAACTTGCGCCGACAGGTGGGACCCGCTTGACATATCGTCTTTGTTGTCCCCGCGACCTCCCGTCACACCCGCACATCGCGGCCTCCCCCTCGCTCACCCACCACGGCGCCAGCCGCCTCCCCCGCCATCCTCCTCCTCTTCCCCGCCGGGCAAGGGCGCAAGGGCCCTCCCACACGAGGGTTCGAGGTCGCCTCCGTCCTCATGCCCACGACACCAAACCGCCGCCACGCGCTTCCTACCCCGCGGTTTCGGTGCTCGCTTGCTGGGCCGCAATGGGACTCAACGCGATCCGCCTCCAACCCGCCCGCACAAGCACAACCGACGCCGACGCCTCGCTCCGCGAATCCTCCCGCCCTCCGCCTCCGTGGAATTGCGGGCGGAGGCGTTGCTGGTGGAGCCCTTCGCCGGCGACCCGACGAGCATGGTCTCCACTACACATCTTCACCACGCCCGCCCGCCCCATCCAATCGACACCCCAACCAGCCCCGGCCCGACGCCACCCCATCGCCGAGCGCCGAACGCCACCACCGAGCCCCGACTGCGCGCCAACAAGCCCCCCCCCCCCCCCGACGGCGCCCACCTTTCCGCCGCTGCCTCTGGGCGACTGCCGGTGGGTACACCGGCGTGGTCCCCACCCTACTCGACGGCAGTCGCGCTTCCCCCAGAGGCCGAAACCGGGGGGCCCCGATGAACTACCGCACGCCAAGCCGCCGCCGCCACGGGCGGGGCTAAGGCCGAGACAAAGTCCAGGTGAAGGCGAAGCACTACCGGTCGTGCGGCCGCTTCATTCGCACTTCCGCCCTCACGCTGCCCTCGCCGCCAAGGTAGGGCCACCCTCCACCGCCGATTCCCCCTCTCGCCTCCAGCACGCCACATCTATGCTCTGAGGAGGACGATGAACTGCTGTTGAAGCTGAGGCCAAGATCTGGAGCCGCGATTGCCATCCCGAACCACGGCAATTGTGATAGAAGCGACCTTGCCTTCCCGCATGTACGTAGTGTGTTTGATGAAATTACCCTGTATCTTATTTTTCTTGTTTTCTGTCTCTAAAATCGGATTTGTCTATGCGTCAGGACTGATTTGGATGCACTCAACCCACTTCTCCATCTCCATGCATGCGACCCAGCAAGTTCCATCTTTGCATAATCTAAATGCTTGACTTTGATTCTCGATTTTCTTGGTAACGTGGGATGTACTGATTCGCTGGTGGAATTTTTTTTTTTTCTGTTGACAGCTTAGAAGCTCATAGCTACATACTGGGATAAGAGGCATGGGTTTGATGCATTGGTCCTTATACTTACTGACAATGCAGCCTGTGATTTTACTAATGTGTCACAGTTGAGGGTTTCCTCCACTAATCATGTTCTGTCCAAGAACATTGGTTGAGGGTAGTTCCACCCTAGAGCATGGATCTCATTTGCCCAATGTTTGATGGCAGCATTACTAGCTAAATGCCCATTGCAATGTACATGATCCATTTTTTGAATTGAAGTTATTTTAGTGTATTGAATATTATCTTCTTAATTTATCTGGTAATCCTCGATTGCTTCTGAATTCTTGCATGATCAGATAGCAAATTAGAGACACTTAAGACCAAATAGTACAAAAAATTCCACCAGCGAGTTAGAAGTTTTATATATGTTTTTCTTGAACTGTAGTATCTATGTTTTCATGTAAGTTAGTGTTATAATATTGAATAAGCTGACATGGAATAATTTCTAGGAAACATGGTGGCTCGATCGCTGCCCTGCCTCCGATGTGTGCTCGGCAGCGGATGAGCAGCCAGGACCACAATTCTTCAGTGCAGGTACCCAATCTTTCTCTCCCTCTAATACTGATTTAGCCAGGACCATAATTTTTAAGTGCATGTACCCCCATCTCTCTCTTCCTCTCATACTGATTTTTTTTACTATTGCCCAAGTCTTTTCATATGTTCACTTCGTGGACATATCCTTATGGTAGACATATTTTATGAGATGCCAAGAGAAGGCAACAATGCAAGCCCCTTGGAGTACATACGTTCCTTGAATAATGTTGGCCCCCTAGGAGAAGATATTCTCTACAGGTAATAATGTGGTTTTTGAAAGTCCTCTTTTTTTTTTTTCCTTTTTTTTCTGCTTTTTATTCCTCCAAAAATTGACATGTGTTGTCACAGATGGTAGGGAGAGAGGAAAACTATATGCTAACTATGGTTCTTTTACCATTAATGGCAATGGGCAATGGCGACTAGGCTCATCAACAATACGTGAAGTTTCTCATTTATTTATTTTTAAATAGATCAAGAAGTCCAAGAACAACATGCACTACAAATGGTTAAGCAACAATAATGTTAGAAGTTTCAATCCATGTTCTGCAATTACGTTTGTGCCTTTTCTATATTATGCTAGGACTCATCATCCTCTTTCATGAATCATGATTGCATTAATTTGGTGTTCTGCTTGTATCTATATGTTCTGTTGTTCTTGGTTTAACATCTGTAGTTCTGCTTGCATTTGTAGGTGCCTGCTGCATCCTTAGTTGCATCACCAAGCACTCCCCAAGTACAATTCTTATGATTGGCCGCGTGCTTGAGGCACTGCCACTTGCTGCAACTCGTAGCGTTTGAGTCATGGCTCATCGCATAGCATAACAAGGTAGCTACCCAAAATCCTCTCTCCACAGAGATGCTGATACCTCGAAGATGACCTGCTTTATTTTAATCATAATCAGCTCATCATTTTCCCCATGAAAACATCTACTCAATTACATTTGGCTTTTGGTTCTGTGAGCATTCATTGCCAGTACTGGGTATATAGGTTGACTGAAGTCTGAAGCTAACAAAAGATAACATACTTGGGAGGTTTGACTTCTATAGTGCCAGTATATTTTTTTTTGTCTCTTTTTTATTTTTTTCTAATGATAAGCCACTGATGGCATTGTTTTTTCGATCCCTTTTTGTTCTCGCTGACAATGGCCAATTTTACACAGTTGTTGTACAAAAAATGATTTGATCCACATTGGTTGTCAGCAAATGCGCCATCGAGAGCCTCGACTACAAGGCCATCGAGAACTGCACGGAACGTCATGCTTATGTGGTGGTTCGCTACTAATCGGTGTCGGTGAGCACTCTGTTCCTTTGTTGTCATGTTATAATTAGCCATTTGTCTGTATAAAAGGATCAGGTGCCCTCATGGTTTGGGTTGTATAATTGCTAAAAGGTGGGGTGACTAGCTTAGTACTGATTACAACTTCTTTGAGAACACTTGATTACAACCTCACAAATATGGTTAAAAGGGATCTCCTTGACCATCTCGACAGTTTTGAAAGGATCAACCAAATCAGATAGTGATGGTCAAGTTGGTATGCCAGTGCTCTTGGTGACTCTCAGAGCATGAGATGGACTATGGTACCACATTGGATCATGGATGCAAGAAGGGGATCCTCTCAGTATTGCAATTCAAGTTTTACAAAGAGGCCTTGTGTTGCTTTGAACAAGAACTACAATACAAAGGCCACAGTTTGTCAAAGAGTTGTCAAAGAGAAAAAAAAAAACTCAACAAATGATGAGAAGTGGACAGATGACCTATGATGTTGGGCTGAGCATTGTTTTTTGTTTTGACATTTTTTGCTGTTGCAACGCACGCTTTGATTACCAAGTAGTGAATTATTTGCTCTTGCTCACAGATAACCAGCAAATACTTTGTGTGTCATTTAGGGGTTGTGTCTCAACAGAATTTATATAATTGTGTAGGAGACGTAATTGTGAAATTTGTCTGCTCTTTTGTGTAGGAGATGTAGGTGAGCCTCACCTCATGCTTATGTATTTTACCATGCTTATGTATTTTACCACGCAATCACCTCATACAAAAGTTCAGTTTTTTGTGACCTTTGTAGTTTGCATCAGTTTATTTGTCGGATAAGAGTGATAGAATAATGGTGAGGTTGATTGAATGTTAACAAATGCTTTTCCGTGTTCTAAATGATCTGTTGAAAACATGTTCAATCTCATGTAGTAGTTCATAATATCACTTTAATATTATTGTTTTTAATTTTATAAGTATTGTTACCCTATCATGCGATCTATGTTTTTATATAAAATTTTATTATCCCGCAAAGAACGCACGGGCGCTTAACTAAGTAGAACTATTAAAAATACAAATAAATTTAAAGAATATAGATAGGCTCTTTCAACTGCTAAATATTTTGTTCGTGACGTGGACGTCTCCTAGCTAGCTGCTGTCTAGGACCATTGCGGGTGGCCTTAGGCGACTCTCTCTCGGCGCCGCCAGCTCTGTATCGCCACCGCCGCCTCCATCGCCGCCTCCGCCGCCGCCGCCGCAACCATTCTCTGCCTGCCACGGGAGCCTTTTCTCCAGCGTCGTTGCCCCCAAAACCTCACCACTCGTTCTCTCTCCTCTCTCTCTCCACCTCTCTCTCTCTCCACCGTCTCTTCCCTCTCTGTCTCTCTCCCCCGCACTCTCTCCCCTCTGATTCGTCTTGTACCTCAGATCCGGCGATTTGCGTTGAGATGCAGGTCCAGTTTCCATCGATTTGCGTTGAGATTGACGGCAAACTTATTCCGATGCAGGTTCAGGTCATTGTCCCCGCGTTGAGATGAAGTTCCAGGTCCGGGTCCCCGCGTTGAAAATGCAGGTCCAGGTCCCTGCGTTGAGATCTACGGTAAGCTTATTCCGATTTTTTATTTCTACTGAGTGCAGTTTCATCTTGGTTTTGCCAGTACAAATTTGTAATCTCAACTCTATTCCGATCCACTCTATTCCACTCAATCTCCATTCCTCACCTTCGTTTTTTGTCACTCTACACCTACGTCGCCGTTGATCTCTGCATCTCACCAAACGGCCCTGTACAGATCAAGTCTCCCGTACAAGCTCATTCATCGGCAGGATTTTAATAATAAATGTACTGGTACACGGTCGATTTGACTTCTTCGTTAATTCACTCGTATGTACAGTTATGGATCTATTAGTATAAGTCGATTTGTTTATTGCTAAGCCAATTCTTGACTGATCCCGTTCAAAGTTATTTTTACTTTTTTCTAGTAATCATTCGGTTGCGTTGCTCTGCGATTTGTTCGACATGTCATTCATCACCGCATTTTTAGCCTCCGACACCATTTAAATTTTTTCTTTCTTCGATTCTCTCATATCTACAATGCTATCCGATTTGTTTCTGCTCGGTTAGCTTAAGTGATAGATCCAGATCTAGATAATTAGTGAGCTCATTCATTGCCCATGACATTAGTTCTTTATTTATTAACTTTTCCTCATTCCCTAATATATTGTGTACTACTTTTTTACTTCAATGGACTCTGAAGGTTCTGGTATGCATTGTATTTTTCTGATCTTCTAGTCCTTGAAATCTCTCATCTTTAATTGTCTTTTAAAATTCTTCTGGTCTCAAATATATTTGGTTTTCAACTATCTGGAAGGCATTTTTGTGCACTTGTCTAAAATGAGATTATACATTGAATGCAAGGCCTGTCTGTATGTTTTAGTGAACTCCTGCTTGTCTGCATGTTTTAGTATATTTTATATGGCAGTTTTTGATAGCATCGAACCTGTCTGTACATAAACTTATTTTAGGTACAAAAGCTTGATCTATTCTTGCATCTAATATAGCTGCTACAGAACATTGAGAAAAGTACCTCCTAAATTTTTTTCAGTTCATCTCATATGCTGGTAGTTTCTTTTGCATCTAAAAAGCTTGATCTCACTGCAGATAGTGTAGATCTTAAAAAACGCTTACTGAGCGGCAGTACATTTTCTTAAATTCAGTTTACACCGTAATTGAAATTATTGTGCATCTTACTACAAAATTCCTTTGTGCTTTGTTATAATTAAAGGTAAGAAGACATTACCTCCTTTTCACATACAAGTTCTTGCATTATTTACTGTGTACTTTATTGAAAATCTGGTTAATTTCATATGGCATTTTGTTTATGAGTGATTAGCATGTTTATGAGTGATTGGCATGGCTGCATGTGACCGCTAATATTGAAACTGAGAGCCCGAGGTGCAATGTCAATCCATAGTTTCTTAATTATGTTAATACATTGACTGTACTTAGTCGCTTCTTACATGCATCATGCCAGAAAAATGCTGGCACCAGGTCTTGACTGTGTTTTTCATTGTCAGTGTATGTGCTTACATGATAGACCTATTGAAAACTTACCCTCAAAAAAAGAATAGACTTACCCTTCCTATTTGTATGCTTTGTTTTGACATTAACATTTATCCACATCCACATTATATTAATGTGGTTAAAATTTGTAAATAATTTTACTATGCTAATATGTAATACTATATAAGCTCATATGTAATACTATATAAATTTATCCACATCCACATTGTATTAAAGACATCCACATCCACATTATATCAAAGACATAGTAGATGTGTGTGAAACAAATTAACCCATTAGTAATCAGTACTGAGTACTAGCGTGATAGGAGGAAGTAGATGGATGTTCCATTGTATGGTAAAAATTTTCAATTAGCCATGTACCACATCCACTGTATGGTAAATATTTTCAATTAGCCTGGTACCACATTGGCCAGATATGTTGTTCTCAGATATTTATTAAGGTATTACATGTTTTTCCCATCAAATTATCTAATTTATTTTCTCATCTATCATTTATTGTGTCGACCAAATAGTTTACTGTGTACTTCTCTTGAAAATCTGGTTAAGTTCATATGGCATTTTGTTTATGAGTGATTAGCATGGCTGCATGTGATCGCTAATACCTTAAGCTCCTTAACAAATCTGGTTCATGTTTTGCATAAATAGTGACTTTTATTGTCTTAGAAATTCTTCTAGAGAAGCCTGATTAGTGTTCCTTAACAAATTGACGCTTACATTTGTTAAAGCTTTGTCTGTGGCCTATTTAGGTACCTATCTAGGTACCTATCTTCATTCTAGACAGGTTTAGTAAAGTTTGTTCCAGATACATAGCAAATTGGATGTACCAAAAAGTATGTGTAGGTATATAGCAAATTGGATGTACCATAAAAATTCAAAAGCGACTTATAATTTAGATGTACCAAAATGTATGTGTAGGTACATAGCAAATTGGATGTACCAAAAAAAGTGTTTTTCAGATTGATTCCAATGCTGACAGAAGTAATGTGTTATTCTTTTAATTTACAATGCTCTCATAAATGGAAATTTCTTGAGAAATATATCTTTATGGATGCCTAGCAGACATACAGCAACTCATCAGGTATTGAAAGAAATGTCAATGCCATATACTGAAATATGCTCATACTTGCAATAATTTTATGTTGCTGATGTTCATCCTCTGCTTAGGGTTTAAGCAACCAATGTAGAAATTTAATGTAACCTGGAAGGCTTTTGGGGCTTCTCCAGTTTGATTTGTTTTTCACCTATTCTGAGGTGGCCTAAGTATCTAGCCTGGCTTATGGTAGGAGTCCATACATGCATGCTAAAAGTTTTGATCTACTGAGAAATCAATAGATACAGGTCTCTGATTCACGTAGATTTTCCTGGAAGCTGTTCATTAAAGTTTCTGAAGGACCTAGATCAAAACTGAATCCTTCCATATATTTTAGCAATTTTTACATAACTTTTATGCAATTTGATCATCCAACTGATGAAAACTTATTCAAAACGTTCCTCTAAAAACCAAAAGGTTCTCATGCTTGCGGTTTACAAAGTGCTGCACTTTTTAAACACCTTTCTGTGAGATTTTTAAAAAAAATAAACCAAAAGCTTCATGAACAGAAAGTTATGCATGTTGGACAGTTACATAGTCAAACCTACACCCTGCTAGATCCTGGTTCATTGGTTATGGCAATTAGTTTCAAGATTAATAACACATGGTAAATGCTAACTCACAATATTGACCTTGTGTGTTGATCTGTACATACATATTTATACCTTTCTAAAAAATGTGTTACCTAACTATCTTGCTTGGAACTTGGAGCTAAAGGTTTTGTTGTCATTAGCTACTTCCTACAGTATACCCCCTCCATAGAAGAAGACTCAATCTATTTTTGTCCAAAATCACAATGCTGCAAGTTATCTTTATAAAAATTGATTGCACCTGACTGGTGTTCTTATGCAGGGCAGTGTTCTGAATTACAAAGGACTGCCGGTGGCCATGGCTGATTTGGCTAGATCCGTGGTGCCGAGGTGGGAATGGCGGTGACATATCGGTTCTGGTGAGGTAGGACTCCTCAATCTCCGAGCTAGGGTTCCGGCAAGGCCATTATGTTTTTGGAAGTGTAGCTGTGTTCTTGTCGACCTCCAATGCCTTTTGAATTTGTTGCCTTTTCCTTTCTCATGTATTAATAGCAGTATCTTAATTTTTGAGTTGATGAGATGGCTTACATATAGAATTATACAAGATTAGTAGGTTCCATGAATATCACGGCAGATGCACTTGCTTGGTTGTCTCTCTCAGCTGCTGTTGATGTACCTCAGCCTTATCAGGCTGCTTATTCATACAGTGGCCATGCCCTATAATCATGTACTAACCTCTATATATTACCCTCTGTTAGGGTCCTTGCAGTTTCATAATGCTAATATAAACACCGGTCTTTGTAAAAACCATGTGTTTCACTTGAATCGCACAACCTATTCATAATTTTAATAGTTTGCAAAAAACCATGTATGTCACTTGAATCGAACAACCTATTCATGAAGTTTGCAAACGCAGCAGTTGTACTACCTTTGTTGTCTCAGACCTTTTTGAAATACTATCATGATCTGCTGAAAATCGTTTCGTATAAATATCTACATGCTAATACTTTATACTTTGTGCTACCTTTCTTCACACAGTCTACTCTTCTTTTTTTTTTTTTTTTTTTTTTTTTTTTTTTTTTTTTTTGACAACACACAGCCTAAGAGACTGGTGAACTGTTCTCATAAAACGTTCTCACAGATGAGGCCCTCTAAAATATCATAAGAACTTAGTAAACCCAAAATGCAAGCGCGACATGTACAAATATCCATAAAAAAATATATGCGTTAATCAATATCTAGTAAAGGTAATAAGAAAAGTTTAATTAATTATTTAACTGCTAACACATCCAGCGTTCGTTCTCAGCAAAAATGTGTTGACATGTTCAGATCTGCATGAATATACTTACTTAAATACGCGATCCAATAAAGCACAGAAAACGAACTTCAAAAATAAAATGTCTCTTGACTAGTATCAAAGCCCTATCTATATTTTTTTCTTACAATTAATGGGTATTTAACTAAAAAAATATTTATATAAAGGGTAAGGGCAAAAGAAAAAAAAGCAAAATTTACTGTCCTTAAAATGCTCAACATGTATTTCAGTAACTAGTAGTTCAAAGGGTACCTGCAATTAATTAGAGTCCATAGTAATCTAAATATTCCTTCTTAATTTGTACGAGCACCACTTTAGAATATATTTTTAATCATTTAAAAATATCATGCAGACAACTAGTGAGATGTGAAAAATAAAACACTGATAAAAAAATTATGAACTTGATCATCCTGCAAACTGGAGGCCCAAATCACAAAGTAGGCCCGAAACACAAGTAGCCAAAGCTCAGGCAAACAATGAGGTACAAAGTCAGGCACGCTTTATATGGGGCACTGCATGCAGTTGACTCAGTGGGCCAGGAAGTACCATGCAAGGTACCATGCAGAACAGTGCCTTGGCCAACCAGCACCACATGCTAAGCTGAACGGCCGCACCGGTGAAGAGTTTTGCATTTCAGGTGTGTTTTGCAGTGCGCCGTGGAATGCATGGGAAACAGGGAGCTCGACTTTTCAAGACGAAGAAACAGAGGAAGTGATCGTGCTGGGATTCCTTGCAGAGGGATGCATGCATGCATGGGCAGCATGACTGTCCAAAGCTTATCGATGTCCAGAGACCAGAGCCATTCTAATGGCAGATCAAAGCTAATGGCAGTTTTTCCCATCCCTCAGTGCACTAGCTCTGTAATGAATGACACTGCCTGCCATTCTAATTTTTTAGATACGAAGCATTAGCGTGCATAATTGTGATTTATGAGTGTGACATTGAAGTGTCCAGTTAAAATTTTCAAACTATGTTGCCATGCTTCCTTCCTGTTGGTTCCTCGGTGAAGAAATTAGTATTGATAGTCTACTATTATGATACTTATAGTCTTATTATCTTATTATCATTTGTTTCTTTAGATGCATCTGAAAAAAATCAGTATTTCATTATATAGATTCAGTGCCCTTTAACATCTGTTTTAGTTGCTGTTTTTTTGGACATTGAATTGTCCAAAGAAATAAATGATTCATTCCGGCAATCATCTCAAGCTAGAACAAAGCTTGCATCTGGCATCTAAATGAGTGCCCATGTGCTTACAACATGGTAAATATGTTGATTTACAACATAGGAGAGCCGGTGGCTTCCGCTGCCCGTTACATGGGCGTTGCAAAGCATAAAACGCGAGATGGGCGTAACTAGACACGGTGGACTTAAGCAAAGGACTACACCCAATCTGGGCCGACGACACGCGAATTAGCCTTTCGGGCTCGGCTGCTTCGCACCCTTGGTGCCGCTTCACTGTTCCTCTTCCTGATCTTGTCGGCAACAGGTCGGTCATCTTTAGAAGCTTCAGGTACATGATCAGATTCAGCACTTGACTTCTTGGCATTGGTGCCATTAATAAGGTGAAGGGTACAACCCATATGGATATCGTACTCATCAAGCGTCTTCCCATCTTCAAGTTCCTTGCCGTCAAAGGTGAGACTCTGGTGGCTGCCGAGCATTTCCTTGATATCACCAATGGTGTTTGACAGGTCAACCTCTAGAGTGACAGTCTCGCCGGCGAACGTCTTCACAGAAAGGTGCATGGGGCAGTGAAGCTGCAGCGTGGATTCGTTCTGGACACCGCAATCGGCGAGCGTCTGCCCATCCACAAGCCGGTGTCCGTCAAAGAGGAGCCTCTGCAGGTCCTGAATCTTGGCCTTGACATCGCCAATCTTGTCACTAACAAGCACCTTCAACTTGACCAAACCCTCCCCGCTGCCGCTGCCAGTGCTAGCGAGTGTCTTCACGGCAATCTGCTGCATGCTTCCACCATGTGGAGGAGGACAGAGGTCAAGGTGGAGTGTCGAATCATTGTGAATGTTGTCGTAAGAGCCAAGCTGGCGTTCCTGGTCACTGAGTTGGTCGCCGTCAAAGATGATCCTCTGCTGATCCCGTATCTTGGCCTTGACATCGCTGATCTTGTCCGAGGGCTCTACCTCAAGGGTAATGGTCCTGCCATCGGGCATCTTCACCAAGATCTGCATTATGCTGTAGTCGAGGTACAAGGTAGCATGGTTTGGGATTGCATGGCGGTAGTATCCAAGCGTGCGATCGTCGTTAAGTTTCTCGTTGCCGTAGAAGAGGTTCTGGTGCCGGCCAATCTTTTTCCTGACGTCGCAGATGGTGTCTGACGGATCCACTTGAAGCACCATGGTCTTGCTTACGATCTGTACGTAGATGTACCTAGGGGGTGAACAGAGAGAACAAGGGCCAGATTGCATGGAAAGATGCAAGGTGCAAGCCTCCTCGAGGTTGTACTCGGAGAGTTTCTGCCCGTCCACAAGAATCCTAGGTCTGCGACCTGCAGGGACGAATAAAAGGCGCTGCACCTCGAAAGGAAGCCCCGTCAACTCCTCAAACTTGGCCTTGAGGCTGTCAACCGTGTCACAAGAGGGATCCACTTCGATGGGAATCAATTTGCCAATGATGTTCTTCACGAAGATCTGCATTGTCTAAACACAGCACACAGAAAAACAGATTTCAGTAGCAGTTGTAAACAGACGGTAACACGCGGAACGGCCAATGATGGGTGTGAAGACATTCAATCGAACATGCATGCAAATGATTAGCCGGCCTAACAAGTATGATGATATTGCTCAGTGGATTATATTTAATTTGTCAGGCCAAAAGAACAACACAAGGAGGATATCAGTTTGTCATATAAATAAATCTAAACAAGCCTTGATACAGTTTCGTTTATCTGATCCATACATGCTTGGTACATAAGGGGCTCAAAAGGATCAGAGCGTAGAATGCGGAGACTGGGTTAAAGCTTAAAAGGATCACCTCGTCGTCGTTGTCGGCGGCGGCGGCGCTACCACGAGTCCACCGTGGTGTCGTGTCCTAGGAAGGAACTAGGGCGACCGCGATCACATGTAGCCAACCACAGAGAAAGTTTTTTTTCATAATATTTATTTATTTATATATAACCTAGAGAATATAATGGCTCGGCCCAACTCAGAGTATCTCTCAAGGCCCATTCCACTCGCGCTGTGCTTTTATTTTGTTTTCCTTTTCTCTACCTCTTTTTTCTTTCCAGATTCTTATCAGTAACCATCAATCATCTGATACTTTATGATTTTCTATATCCATGGAAAATACTCTTTTATTATACAGTAAGTTTTAAAAAGAAAAGTTCATTTATTTGCATTATTAATTTTTTTTTTTCTTAAACTACAGGCTAAACGTTTAGGGTCCACCAATTTAAGACCCAGATTGTTTTCAAAAAAAAATTTAAGACCCAGATATAATTATTGTAAAATCTCCATGATTCTTTCCTAGTGCGACTCTAGGTATTAGCAGCGCGGGATACCCATTTTGGAACGGTCACTAGTACCACCCAATCGCATAACACACCCTAAAGACCATTTACAATTATATTATATAGAACATAATAACCCACAAATCTCTACAACATAAAAAAGAATAAAAGTAAGACTTTCTAATGATGCGATAATCTTTGGTTTGTCCGCCTGCCCTCCCCTTATGCGACCCCCTCCCGCTCCAATCCCCTCCCCCGTCGCGATCCCCTGCCCGTCATCGGTATGCATGGGGTTCCCCCCATTCCGCTCCCCCAATCCCGCCCCCTCTCCAAAACCCAAACCAGCGCCCCTCTAGCGGTTCCACCCAGTGAATCGAGGCGGTCTGCTTCGCGCTTCGCCCCTCTGATCCGGCCCACCCGGGGCGTCGACACGCCTCCATCACCATCGCCGACCTGCCCCATCGCCGAACGCCCACCGCCGGCGCTCCCGCCACCCGGCGTCGTCTTCTGGCGATAGTCACGACGAAGCTTCGCCAATAATGGCGCCGCCGCCACGGCGAGACGGCGCCACGGACACCCGACGCGACAGGCGGGGCCAGCCTTTAGCGGCGGTGCACGGGACGACTACGGGTGGCGTGGGACAAGCGGGCGAGCGGACGACTACGGGGGCAAGAGGGAACTTGAGAAACCGCATGACGATCTACTACGGCAGCCGGGCGGGCGCTGACCGACTACATCACATCACTAACAAGGTACCACCGTCAGCCCTACCCTCGCACCATCATCTCCGCCCCAAAGATCGGGCACAAGGCCAAGCACGACGCTTCGTCGCCTCTTCCACGGTGTGGTCGTGGCCAAGAACTGGCAAGATGCCATCCATTTGACCGCCCATGGGTTTCGGATAGGGCCGATGTGGTGACGCCGACCGAAGACGGCCACCAAGAACGGGTATCGCTTCTAGGTCGGGTGCCACGGGCGCCGAGGGCAAGGCCGCGCCCCACCGCCGCACTCGTGATGAGTTCGTGGTCACCGCCGGCGTGGCTTTGACCCGCCTACCGCTGACTTCGCTAAGCCACCTCCACGCCCGCGGTGACAAGAGGAGCTTTAATTGACGCTTTCGGTAAGACATTCGTAACCTGATCTTCCCTGCTCAAATGTGATGGCTTTGACCTGTGTTTTCGGAGCCATTGGCAATTACCATTATGGGTATGAGGGCTTGGCCGAAATACCATCCCAACGCGAACGCCCGCTGATTCACCATTATGAGCATGGCCAACACGCCAAAATACCATCCCTAAGCCTTTGAGAGTCTTTTCTTCCTCATTTGCCCCTGCCCCTTTCTTTCGCTGGCCTTTCGCTGCACAGACCGGACGGACAGACGGCCAGAGGAACACGGCGATGGCGGCGGCGTGCGGCAGGGGCGAGCTCGCGGCGGCGGCGCTCGGCCATGGAGCGGCCCCGCAACAGTGGCGCTTGGCCGGAGCGCATCCGCGCACGGCGATGCGGTTCAATCGCGCTCGCGCGGCCAGGGGCACGTCCCCACGGTGGCGCTCAGTTGGGCCACGCCGGCATGAGGGCCAGGAGCGCCTCGGGCTCGCCATCCCCTTCTGCGTCTTCACCTCCACCCGTCAGCCCGAGCAGGACCGCAACGGCGGCAGCGGCAGCGGCAGCGAATGGCATGACGGAGGCGACCACAACCACCCGAAGCTGCAGGCCATCGCCGTCGGAGTTTCGGAGCTCACTCGTTGTTGTCACGCGTGCGTGCTTATCGTCCAAGTCACAGCCGCCATCTCTCGCCGTGGGGCTGCTCTCGATGCTCGCGCAGAGGACGGGTGTGGGGAGTCGGCGACGGAGAAGAAACGTGCTCCGAAGAAGAAGACCCGTCCGCCTTCGATCCGTTCTGGCTCGTCCCTGTTCTTCCGGCCGTGAGAAGGAACCGGTGTAAGATGAGGCAGGGGTAGGAAGGGAATAAAAGAGCTGAAAACCCACACAATGGTATTTTGGCGGTCACGTCACGTTTCATAATGGTATTCTGCCGAAGCCCCGTTGCGGGATGTTATATCTCCGAAGCCCACCTCCCATAATGTTAGATTTGCCATTAGCTCGTGTTTTCGTCATCATATATCATAAGTTCAGTATTTTGCTTAGGTTTGTTTTTTGATGGATCAGGTACACTGACCAGATATTCGAGTACTTACATCAGACTTTTGAAATTAAACACCTTTTAGAGGCCTCTGTCCTCTTCTGTTAGTTTCTGATAAGAATTCGTTCAAGATATAGCATTATTATTCATGTGAAAGCGACAATATCGATATTAAGGATACCACCAATTTACACTGTTTGACAAATGTCACACGTTTCAGAGTCTTTTCTTATTGTATCCACTATACCTAGCATCTCAGAGCGATTCATGACAGGGTTAGTTGAACACAAAATACTCTGTACCTTACTCCCGCCCCATGTTCTGTTTGCGCTGCGGGAAAACAGAACATAGTGGTGTGTGAGACATGTGGATGTGTAGCAGCCCTCCTCATTCATATACTGCAAAATGCTTCGAGTGCCATGCAGCTCTCCCCATCTTAACAAGTTCCTTGGGAGAAGCAAATAAACAGGATGGTAGCATTGTGGATAAGCTATCCAGTAGCAATAGCAAGGCTAGGGTCATTTGTGCAATCTCCTATATCCTGCAATATTGTTATACTGAGAATTAGTATGTCTGGTGAAGTAACAATACCACCATTTTCTCTTTTGCAGCGTAATTTGTTGGGTGGCCTGGCAGCATGCCAATACAAGTAGAAAAACAAATTACTCTTGAAGATGCTCTATCTGATCTTTCAGAAGTAATAAGTAATGATCTCTGTTGTTGCTTTCTATAAAAGCAGAGGTAACTCGTTTTTTTTAGTAACGATCTCTGCAATTCTAGACCACGTCATATGTAGCTGTTTGTTCAATATATACTAGAGTGTCACTAATTCTTTTATGTGTTTATCATATTGTATGTCGCGCTAGCTGCCACTCCTTGCCCTTGGACGGGACAGTTTGAACATATAATGAAGTTCCTATTTGACTCATGGGCCAATGCAAGGATGTATCATCCTTTTGTCATGAACCATGTCTTCCTGTATTTTCAAATCTTAATGAACATCCAACAGATCAAGCTATGTTTTTGCTTGCCCCTAAATAGACCTTGAATTGTTTTTACTTAGGTTGTCAGTTATAACCAGTGGTGGGCACAAGACTTATGGAACTGCATTTCCTTTGCAGAAGGAACACCATCTGTTGGCATGTCCCCATTTGCTTGTGGGTGGTCTACCCAGCAATGAAAAGTGAGAAAACTTGATAACTGTTGCTTTCTTGCATATCATTCAGTATGACTGTATCTTGGAGTAGCATCATGGAATCTTTCTCAGTTGGTCAGCTCGACAGGAGCCACAGGTTGCAGCAGCAGGCGCACCTTGATTAATTTCGTGGTTGCAGCATCACATTGCATTGATAAGGACCTCAGTAAATATAAATTGTATTTTTACATATTGACAACTTGAGCTTGCATGGAGAAATAAAAGAAACAGTATGCGAGGATGGTGATGTCAATGTTATTTTGGCTTTTCTGACTGATTTTGCCCTTATTGTGTCCTTATTTTAATTCAACTACGAGTAAGCCTATATAAGACTTGGTAGTGAACTTATGAGATTTATCAATAGCCCAACTGACTATATCCTCTTTAGTGAAGTCCATCTATGAGTCGTGCCAAAATCTTAACTGAAATCATGGGAAGCAATCATCAAACTATATGAGCTGAAAAATTGTTTCAGCACTGCTCTCCGTCCATTCAGCCTTGTGTAGGTATGCTGGGTATAAACACTTGTGCCTACCAAATTGTGATGATTGGGTATAATCCAAGTTCAAGTTCAGTAGTTGCCCCTCTGATGTCTGAAAAGCAACAGGATATATAGCAGTAACTTTAATAGGAAAAGAAAACCGAGCTCATATTAATGAGTACATGCCCATCTCTGAATGAATGATATACTGATGACTGAATTGGGTGTACTGTAAGATTCAGTTAGCAAAAACACACGGAGGCAAGGTCAACAGCAACTTGCAGCTGGTCCAGTTCGATTGCTTTATAGTTAATTGTTGGTAGAAATGCAGGCTGCTTAGGATCTAAACTTTTTTAAGATGGAATAGTACCATCTTGTTTTCTGTGACAATAGTAACATTAACATATATGGAGGTCGAGTTGTTAGTTGTTTGTGCCTTGATTTTCAGTTATCTAGGTCCAGGTTACGTAGACAAGAAATCAAAGGTCATTTGTTTGTATGCCTAACAAAGCTACTGATATCACATTTTGCAATTTTTCTTCATTGATTTTGTAGAAAAGGCAATGAGCTTTATCTTCACATTCACTGCCAAATAGCAATACTAATTGATCAATTTTTTTCTGTAGCAAATAGCAATAGTCAATAGCTTCAGCGGTCACCAAGGCGATAGAGAGGTGGCGCATGCAAGAGCGACGATGTGCTCTGTTTTTGCTTCCGTGACGTTCATATATAGCAGCAATATTGGTTCTAATGTGGCTTTGCTTTTAGTCACTTGCTTGAATTGGGTTTGTGCTTGGCAGATGGGGATTCGATTCAGCTTCCGTGTTTAGTTTAATTGATTATAGTTTCTCATTTTTCATAGTGATGATTTTCCTGCTTGGACGATCTTAAGGGACTCCTCGCTACTGGGTTTACCTGATTAAGTCAAGATTCAGATGTGTAGGGGTTTTAATTTGTGGATTTGCTTCATGGGTGCGAGAGTTCAAAGTCGTTTATATAAAGAAAAGGTTAAAGACCCCCTGTTTGCTGACTAAACCACAGCAGAAACAGAGTATGGGGGAGCTTAGTTTCTCTTTCCAACTGAAACTTTGGGAACTTAGTTGTTGCAATTTTGGCCAACATTAATAATTTAATATCAGTATTTCCAAGCAATAGCTATTGACTTATTGTCATATATGGTGTTATTCTTTGTTGTATTTTCTCGGTTTTTTTAGGTACATACACAAGACCCATGCTGGACATGTGTGGCTGTGTGTCGGCAGTGCTTGTCTGGAGTTGTGCGTGGGTTTTATCTTTTGTTTTAGCCCTTAATCATGTTTGCCTCTACTGGATTAATCCAATAGTTCTTTGCATGTCATCTGGTTGAGTTTCTATAATAAAGGTTTTTTTGGTACACGACAAAGCTTGCACATCCCAAAGAATATCATTTGTAGTCCTTGGAGTGTCGGGTGACAAATATTTTCTAATCGATTAAATTATTATCCCGTCGCAACATGGGCATTTTACCTTGCCAAAGAAAAAGCAATATGTTACAGACAACGTGAAGATGGCCGAAAGGAAAAGGTTTGCTGCCACAAGCTTTGACAACAAATGGGTCGTGGGTCATGCCTTACAACCCGTATCTTCTTCGTCTATTTAACTGCCACATAAATGTTGAGGAACGCGGTACAAGGGTGTTGCGGAATGTGGCATAAATGTTGAGGAACATGGTACAAGAGTGTTGCGGAATGTGGTACAAGGGTCATGACTGTGCGGGATGACAAGGAGGGCAGTGGGAATATCGATTAGATCAAGCAGTAAGGAGATGATAGACAGGTAATATTAAATTTCGCAATGTTGTTATCCTATCATGCGATACATGTGTTTTTATATAAAATTTAGTTATCCCAGAAGCAACGCGACGGGCACGATACTAGTCCTAACCTAAAAACCGAACTACTAACCTTGATATAGGAGCATACTAAGTTATTGGATGTGTACAAATTAACCACAAAAAAATCTTGGCAGTCATGGATTTTTGAGAGAGGGGATGGGTGAGCAACTTCAACGAATCCTAATTTTGGGAAAAAAAGGATGAAAAACACTGCTTCAACAAAGAACCTATATGATCTCCCAATCTTTAGGCACGCGGAAAAATTCACCCCCCATTGCGCCGTATATTTCCGCACACGAGCCAGCGCTCTATCCTACGCGGAAACCTTCTTCGCGCGATGGGGAAAGTTCACGCGGCTTGGGAAGTTTCAGCCGCCGCCCGCCGGTCCTCGCTGGGCCTGCTTCGCCTTGCATGGTAGTTCGCCCGTGGCGGTGTCGCCAACATCCCGCTCTACGCCGAGACGCGCGCATCGTGGGGTTCTACCGCCGCTTGACTTCGCCATGGATCCCGACGGCATTAGGGGCATGGCTTCCTACCGCAAGTCCGCCTTCACTACTGCTGCAACATCCTCACCGCCAGCCGCTTGATTCGATCGTTTTTTTGCAGTTAATTAGATGATTTCTTGATCCATCATGCCTCGCTGTCAAGTTTACGCTAGGGAGAACCACAAGTTCTGACTCGGCATCGCCGTTGTTGGTGGCCACGGCGTCGTCTAGTGGAAGACCGGCGGTGTGTCGCAGATCTTGCGGCATGCGGTGCTCCTTCGGAGAACCACTTCCCTTGGATGTCGACGGCGCGCCACTTGAAGTGCCGGAGAAGTATGGCAGCGATGCCCGGCGGGATGGATAGAACATTGGCGACCATATGGCCGTGTTAGCTTCCTCGCCGATCGCGGACATCATCCTCGGTCAGAACTCTGTACCTCTCCTTCTTCAGTCGATCTCCTCTCTCTCGTCGTCACTGTCGTAATAGTTGTGGTGTTGAGGACAACGGAGTCGTAGGCCTCGGCACCTGCGCGTCGAGCGCTGCGGCTTGGCGAGGTGAAGCCTACTCCGATCGCAGCCAGCGCATGCAACTTTAGTAGCGCAGTACATACATACCATCGTCGTAGCGACGACATTTACAATGGTGCTCTACGCGGCTGTGCTGCTGCTGTGTTCACGAACCCCTCCGGGTTGGTATTAGAAGTCGTTTTGGACAAGGTTTTGGTCAAACATCGGGAATATAAATCATCAATAACTTTTAAGTTGTTGAGTTTGTAAATGTAAAAATTATATGAGTAGATTTGCCTTAAAAAATACTTTGATAAAAGTATACATATATCACATCTTCATAAATATTTTTATAATAATAAGATATCAAAGTTGTGTTTTGGAGACCGTGTCGCTGTCCTAAACGACTTCTAATACCATCCGGAAGGGAGTACGCGCGCGGCGAATCGCTGCGCCTCATGGAATTGGAGGAAGGAAGGGGATCTAACCCAAATGCATGCGCGCAAGGAGAGGATGATCGACGTCGCGCGATCGAGGAGAGGAAGAAGTCGCCGCATCCCAGATCAACTATCGGACCAACTAATTATTCCAAGTGAACCCAAATTTGGTTTTTGGAAGTCATATATTGGGATATTGGGCACTGTTGGAGATTGATGTTTTTTTTTTCCATTTCAATACTTTTTTTGGGAGTTGCTAAACTCATAGATCTTGAGATAAAATTATTGGACACTGTTGGAGACGCTCTGTGGACGCTTGATATTGTAGCCGAACACCCCTTGTAAATAACAAGGACAGGCAAGTCTAGGTATGTACGGTTCGTGAATCAAACGCAAGTTTTTGTTTTTTCAGAAGCCTTGGTTTCAAACTATTTGGCTCTTGAAAAATATAATATTTTGTGGGACACAGATATTCGGACTAAGTCAATCATCCTAACCCGACCCTAACAAAGCGCTAAAAAGAAGGGAGTGCCTGTTAGCTATGGGGCGACACCCACGATAAAAGCCGAGGCCCGGCGGGGCGTTCCCGCCTCGGCCTTGAACTTCATGGGGCGCTAAGATCCGAGGGGCGAGCTCGAGCTGCGTCCAGGGAAAAAGTTCCGCCTCGAACGAGCTCCCGGGGGGGACGCTGGGGATGTGGCGAACTCCCCGACGACAGAGCTCCTTTCCGTCTCGAATCGAGCTCCCGAGCACCAAAATCAAGGACAATCGGGAGAATCGGGGGCGGCGATGATTAGGATCAACATCCGGCCTTCTGATGGCGCCGCGGCCTCGACAATTAAAATGCGCGCGAGAGATCGTCGGCGGCACCGCAGCGGCGTGGGGCTGTCGGACCACGTAAGTGGCGACAAGCACAAGAGACAACCACTACGACAGAATGACCTCGTGGGCGAAGTCAAGCTCTACATCGAGCTCTCCCGGCCACACATTTTCCTGCGACCCCAAGAAATGCGAGCATTTAAAGGCGCGGCGGCGCCCCATGATCTCGCCCCGAGCGGTACGTGGCGTGCGGCGGGCGGATCAGCGACAAGAAATGCGGCGGCGGGGCGAAACTCATTGTCCCCTTCTACACCCGGCCAGGCGAGCTCCGGCTCGTCACCGGTATGTACTACGTATCGGGATACTGAGCCACCCTATTCTACTCTACGGCCGACCGGCAGCGTGCCGAAGTAGGGCGGCGGCGTGGCCAGTACCCGGGCCGGCCGGCGTGCCCGGAAACATTCTGGGGAACTCTTCCTCTTCACCCCAAACTTGTATTCCTTCTATCTCTAAGGCCCTCCGGCTCGGTGACCCCTGTGAGCTCCCTTGCGACTATAAAAGGGAGGGCTCGGCCACCAGGAGAGGACAAGCTCTCTTGCACACAAAAAGCACACACGCACATCGCTCGATTCCACTCATCACCGCGAGACTTGGGAACTCATCTCCCTCTCTCACGGCTTGTATTTGCCCGATCACGAGCATTTTTGAGCTCACGATAGTGCCACACACTGGACTAGGGTGCTCGGTAGCGAACCAGTATAAACCACCGTGTCATTGTTCTTGAGCTAGGCCATCGTTGCACACACTAGCGGTCGATTCTGTGACCGTGGTATCGACCCGCGGCGGTTGGCGCGCCCAGGTAGGAAGGCTTGGCGCTAGTGTGGCGTTCACCACGCCGATGGCTTCCTTCACCACCGTTCGGCGTCCGGCGCCGGTATGCGCCGGGACCCGGACTTCGCCGGCACCGGCTCGAGGAGCTCCCTCGTCGGGCCACCTTCCCTCGGATAGTGCGGGGCGAGATGGCGCCCGCCTCGTCCGCGGCAATGCCGGCGCGCCGTCTTTGGTGCGCTCGGGCGGGATCAACTTCGGTCCGCTAAGCCCCATACGGCGGCGGCCGACCACTTCTTCGTCGCCATTGCGGATCTGCTCCCGCACATCCACCGACCCTGAGCCGACTCGGGGAGGCTCTTCGCGATGTCCCCTTTTCCACCGCCAGCGTCGTCTGCGATGCGGGCGGGCGGAAGGCTCCCCCGATGAGTTCCTCGCGGCCCTACGGCCGAGATGTACCCGCGGGACAGCTTTTCTTGCGGGGGCGTGGCACCGGAGCTTGGGCGACCGGTCTCGAGACCGCGCTGGGCAGCTTGAGCCTCGCGGTCGACCCCCTGCCTTGTGATACATGTGCCGGGCCGGGATGGCTGTGCGCAGCTACCACGGTGAGACCAGGTCCTCCCGGCACACCACGCACTCGGGGTCAAGGCTCGACAGCTCGCTCAGCGCCGCCTCCCAGCGGGTGCACGGCGCCTCGGCGAGCTCGAAACCAGCAGGTCGCGCGCGGGGCGCGACGCCCTCCTCGAGGAGGTGGGGTGTGGCCCGGCGAGTGCGGCTTCGAAGCGGGAGGAAGTACGGCCGCCCGCCGGCGGGCCGATGACCTCCCCGCCGGTCTTCGGACGAGCAGCGCGAGAACCTCGCGGCTGACAGGCTCCTCACGGCTCCCGAACCCGAGCACCAGAAGCTCGAGAAGGCTCCACCAGCGGTTACGCTCCCTCATCGAGAGGCCGCGGGCATCACGTGGAGAAGCTTCGGTCGCACGGGGGAACGCCTCAAGAAGAGCATGAGGCCTCCTCCAACTAGAGGCCAAACCGAGGAGGGAGTCTCGCGTGTCCACGCCGTCGGCGAGTGGGAGAACCGCGGCGCCGGGATACCCCCTCGGCGCGCGGCGATACGACGAGGCGCGAAGGAAGCGCCCGGACATCGGGCGCGGCGACGTCGCGGCGGCGAGCGGGCGGCGGTCGCCCGGCCCGGGTCCTACGGCAAGAGGAGGGGCGGCCACTACGGCGATCAAGCGGACGGGCCGCGGTCGGCCCCGAGTCGGGAGGGGCGGCGGCGCGCCCCTCACCACATGATACTGAGCTCGGCGGAGCGCGGGCGGGCTCCACCCCCGGACGGAGGAGGCCCCGGTGTTCGGCGCCCGGGTTCCGCGGCGCGCGCCGTTCCTCGGCGCTTCCGAGCCCCGACCTCCGTCCAGTACAACGAGGAGGCCGGACCCCGGCGTGGCTCGAAGACTACGCCTCGCGTGTCGAGGCGAGGGGAGCGGCGAGGTCTTCATCATCGCGGCCTCCTATACCTCGCCCGACCGCGGCTCGCTCACGGCTCGAGCACCTGCCCGCAGGTATGATCGATACCAAAGCTGGGCGCGACCTCGAGATGTCTTCGTTGGTAGCTTTTCGGGGGACCTGCTCGCCCGAGCAACCGCGTGGGACCTCGCGGTACAAGCGGGCGGAGGAGAAACAGCTGCGATTACATCGGTGCTTTCTCCAAGCTGCAGCGAACTCACCGACGCCACCGATCGCGGAGATCATCACCGCCTTCACCTTGACACGACTGCGAGATGCTCATCCGTGAGCTTCGGCACTCATAAGCCCAAGGCGGTAAAAAGACCTCCTCGATCTCGCCACGAACCACGGCGGGGGGGCGGAGGCTATCTCCGCAGTCCTCCACGGCACCATGGGCAAGGGGCAAGGAGAGGCTGCCATGGGCCGGCGAAGAGCTCAGCTCGCGACCCAAGAAGAAGAACAAGAACAAGCGCCGGCGCGCGGGGCGACCCGTCGCGTCGCCGAAAAAAAGCCGGGCGCCAAGGCCGTGAAGCCCGTGCTCCTAAGGACTTCTTCGAGAAGAAACTCGACACGCCCTGCCTAACCACGAGGTCGGTCAAGCACAAGTTCAGGGACTGCGGGCTCCCTCGGAAGTTCATAGCGGGCGCAGGTGAAGGAGAGGGGTGCGGGCGGCAGGCCACCGGGCGGGCGATTTGGCGGCCGGGGCGGGTGACAAGGGCGTCTTCTTCGAGGGCGGCGCCGTCAACGTCGTCTTCGGCGGACCACCGGCGTCTGAGTCCAAAGCGCCCCGAGCTCCTACAGCGCGAAGTCCTCTTTCGGGCCAGCGGCACCCTCCTACCTCAAGTGGTCCGAGACCCGATCACCTTCGACAAGAAGGACCACCCGATACCGTCCCACATCCGGGAAGGTTCCCTCTCGTCGTCGATCCCATAGTCGGCACCAAAGCGCCTCGGCAAGGTGCGTGGACGGTGGAAGTGGCCTCAACCTCCTCTCGTCGACACCATGGGAGGCTCTCGGCATCACGCGAGCTCGACTCCGACCCTCCACGGACCCCTTCCACGGGGGTAGTGCTGCGGGGAAAGCGGCGTTTCCGCTTCGGTCGGATCGACCTCCCCATCACTTTCGGCGACCCGAGCAACTTCCGCAAGGAAGTGCTCACCTTCGAGTGCTCCGTACAAGAGCGCTTACCATGCCTTTGGCTGGGGCGGCCGTGCTACGCAAAGTTCATGGCCGTCCCCCAACTACACGTACCTCAAGCTCAAGATCCCGGGCGGGGCGTGATCACCGTCAACTCCACCTTGGCGCCTTCAAGCTGCGACAAGGAGGCCGTGCGATGCGTCGACGCCCTCATCGAGTCGGAGAAGCTCATCCCGAGATGCTAGCGCGTGGGTGCTTGTGGCGAGGACTCCGCCGAAGCCGAAGAAGGCCGCGGCCGCGTCCGGCAAGGTGGCGAGCTCCTCCCCCGAGCTCGGGAAGGCGGGATCGAGCCCGGACGGGGACGCCAAGGCGGTGAAGGTCGACGAGGAGGGCGCACTGCTTTACAGATCGGTGCCGAGCTCTCTCCTAAATAGGAAAGCGAGCTCGTCGACTTCCTCCGCGCCGAACCTCGGCGTATTCGCGTGGAGACCCTCGGACATGCCCGGCATACCGGGGAAGTCGCGAGCACTCCTTAAACATCAAGCCCGGCTCTCGGCCGTGGAAGCGGCAACTCCGACGTTTTGACGGCCGGTGGTGACAATCGCCGAGAAAATAGACAAGCTCTTAGCGGCGGGCTTTGTTAAGGAGGTGTATCATCCCGAGTGGATAGCCAACCCCCGTACTAGTTAAGAAGAAGAATGGAAAATGGAGAATGTGTGTTGATTATACGAGTCTCAACAAGGCATGCCCAAAGGATCCGTTTCCTTTGCCGCGCATCGACCAAATCGTTGACTCCACCTCCCGGGTGCGAGGCGCGCATACTCGGCTATCATCAAATCGCGATGGACGAGCTCGATCAGCTCGCCACCTCCTTCATCACTCCCTTCGGCGGCGTTACGCTTTCACGTAACCATGCCTTTCGGGCTAAAGAACGCCCGGCGCCACTTTTGAGAGGTGCATGCGAAAGTCTTCAAAAAGAGCTTCTCGAAGCGCGTGGAGGCATACGTTGATGACATCGTGGTCAAGGCGAAGCGCGCGGAGAGCTCATCCCGACCTCAAAGAAGTCTTCAAAGAAGCAAGCCAGCGAGTTCGGGGTAAAGCTCAATCCAAAAAATGCGTGTTCGGGGTCCCGGGGAAGCTCACGGGCTTCATCGTGTCGGCGCGGCATGAAGCCAACCACGAGAAAATCGAGGCCATCCGCAACATGGGCCCCATCAAGAACGTCAGAGAGTGCCGGCGGGCTTACGGGGGTGCGGCGCCGCCCTTAGCGGATTCATTGCTCGCACATAACGAAGCCTCCGCTATACAAGCTCCTAAAGAAGTCGAGGAGCCTGGCTGGACCAGCGAGACCCGATCAGCTCGACTCTCTGAAGAAAGAATCTGACGAACTCGCCCATACTCCTCCGCCCAAGCGGACGAACCCGATCTTTGCTTGTACATCGCGGCCGCCGTGAGTGGTAAAAGCGGTGCTCGTAATGGAAAGAGAGGAAGAAGGCCACGCACTTCGGGTGCAACGACGGTCTGCCGTCGGTCCTCTCCGACACGAAGATCGCGTATCCTCAGCTCGAGCTTCGCCTATGCACTCGATCAGCGCCCGCCAACTCACGACACTACTTGACGCTCACCCGTCACGTCGTCTCAAATTCACGCTTTCGGCGAGATCATCCCACAGCCCGAGGCCACCGGCGCATCGCCAAGTGGGGAGTGAGCTCATGGGATCGGACATTTCATATGGCCCAAGGGGGCGCCATCAAGTCCTAGGTTCTTCGACTTCATGGCGAATGGGCCGAGACCCGGACCCGATGGCGTCGAAAATTGGGCGCTCGCCGATGGCTCGGTGAAGAAGTACGGCGCGGGCGAAGTGCAGTCGCCATATCACCCGCGCAACGTGCGCGCATGAAATTACTTCGATCCGCCTTCACTTCACCGCCTCCAACAACGTTCTTGAGTACGGGCTTTGGTCAGCGGTATGCGCATCGCCGTCGAGCTTGGCATCAAACGCCTCGAGATCGAGGGATTCTAAGCTCGTGGCGATCAAGCCACAAAGGAGGCCAGCGCGTCGGCCAAGGATGATTGCATACTCGCAAAGGTGCGCGAGCTCGAAGAACGCTTCAACGGGCTAGGATTCAAGCACATCCGTCGTCGATACAGCGGTGGCGCCGGGCGTCCTCGCCAAGCTCGCCTCCGATCGACTACAGGTCCCCACCTGGCGTCTTTTTGCGCATGACCAGTACATGCCCTCTATCCGGCTTAGGGGGAAGGTTCGAACCCACGCACGGACCCGTCGGGGACTCCGTTTGTCCCTTGCCCACCAAGGCCGAGGACCTCTCGAGCTCGAGCTCGATGGAGGTCGACGCAGAGGTCAACCTCGTCGGATCCGAGGTCCTCGCCACCTCGGAGCCAGAAGCCCCGAGACCCGATTGGCGGCTCCCCATCCTGGCATGGCTACAGGACGGCAAACTCCCCGTGGAGAAGGAAGAAGCTAGGCGCACGCCCGTCGAGCCAAATCTACGTCGTCATCGAGTCTGCGAGCTCTACGAAAGGGCGGCCCGGTGCTCCAACGCTGCATCACCTTTGAGGAGGGGCACGAACTCATCGGAGAGATCCACGCCGGCGAATGTGGGCATCACGCGGCTCCACGAGCTCTGGTGGGCAAGGCGTTCCGCCAGGGTTTCTCTTGGCCGACCACCGTGCCGACGCCAATCAGATCGTGCGCCCATTGCGAGGATGCGGTTCTTCGCCAAGCAAACGCGCACCTCCTGGCGCGCGGGCCCTCCAAACGATTCCCATCACTTGGCCTTTGGGTGGGGCCTCGACATGGTCGGTCCCTTCACAAGGTCGCCCGGGGGCTTCACTCACCTCCTCGTCGCCATCGACAAGTTCACCAAGTGGATCGAGGTGATGCCCATCTCATGCACGAGATCGCAGGAAACGGTCAAGTTCTTCGACGGCATCATCCACCGCTTCGGCGTACCGAACTCGATCATCACCGACAACGGCACCAACTTCACCGGGCAGATTTTCCTCGACTGGTGCGACGACTACAACGTCAGCGTAGGCGGGCCTCCGTCAGCCATCCGAGGACGAACGGGCAGGTCGAACGCGCCAACGGCTTGATCTTGCAGGGATTGAAGCCGAGGATCTTCAAGAGGCTGGAGAAGTTCGGAGGAAGATGGCTCGCCGAGCTCCCCGCGGTCATATGGAGCCTCAGGACCACTCCGAGCAGAGCAACGGGGCGCACACCTTTCTTCCTCGTCTTCGGTTCCGAAGCCGTGCTCCCCACCGACCTCGACTACGGCGCGTCGCGAGTTCAAGCGTACAACGACGCCGGCAACTAGACCTCACTCGAAGACGCCGCGGACCAACTCGAAGAGGCCCGTGAGGTCGTCGTCGCGCATTCAGCCAAGTACCGGCAATCGATCGCGCTACCCACGACCCGCCACGTCCGGGGCGGGCCTTTGAAGTCGGCGACCAAGTCCTACGGCGAGTACGGCGCGAAGGAGAAACACAAGCTCGGCCCCTGGGAAGGACCGTTCACCATCGCTCGAGTTCTACGCCCAGGCTCATACAAGATCCAAGATTCCGCGACGCGAGCTCGCTAACTCTTGGAACATCGAACAGTTTCGTCGTTTCTATCCTTAGGCGTACTTTGTAATATCACTTTTGTACGAACTCGAATAATAATGACACACCTTGATGCGAAAGTTGTGCAAGCATTCGATCTCTTTTTCACGGTACATTAAGCAATGGCTGCCCTTTACCTCCAGCAAGGCCCGCCCTTGCTCGAGGGTTACAAGGGGCGGGGCGGACACCACGCCTTTTTACGAGCTCTTTTTTCAAAAGCACGAACACTCGGGGAAGGGCTCGATCAGCTCAACCTCGCACTTTCGTCACTAATCTTTCCGATGGCGTCGGATCCGACAAAGCCAAAGGGTTCAGAGTGATATCTCTAAGCGAGGTCCAACGCGCTTGCCCAACGAGAGAAGGGCCCATTGCCTCGATCGATAAAAAAACTTCGAGAAAACTACGAGCTAACCCGGAAGCACAATCACGGGAAAGATAAAAACGAGTCATTTGTAACTTAGATAACGGTTACTTCTTTAAACTTTGCCCCGAGCTCGGGGACTTTGTCTATAACAAAAGAGGCGACGCCTCGAGCTAGCCAACTTTGCAGCTCACTCCTGCGTCGTCGAGACGAATCCGTCTCCACCTCCTCCTCGCCGGCGGTAGGCTCGAACACCCGAGGCTCTTGACGGGCAAAGCCGAAAAAGCTTCCTCGCCCGGCTTCATCGAGTCGCCTCCGCGGCGGCGGCGAGATCGTCCAGCTCGACGCCCTCGGCTGCGGGCCAGCCCTTGCCCATTATCTTGGTCGAGGCCCGGCTCGGGGTAGTGGGCAGGACCACGGCCGGCGCCTTATGGGCGGCCGGCAGGCATTGTCCCTCACCACGGCCGGTGCGAAGCACTCGGTGCGCCGGTCGCTCCACCTCCTCAACCCGAGGGCCTCGCAGATGCCCCTCGATGTCGAGCACGAGGTTGGTGTGCGCGCTCCGCCTTCTGCGCCGCGGTGGTCGGCCTCGTCGCCCGCTCAAGAGACCCGAGGCCTCGGCTTCCCGACCGGAGTTCCTCGGCCGCCGAAGACCGTTACGCGGGCCACGAGGTCACGCGTCCATTTGGCTGAAGGTCCTTCTCCTTCGCTCCCGGCCTTGTAGCCGGGTATGCATCAACGAGGACTCCGCGGCGGCCGGGGACTGGTCCTTCCCCTCAAGCTCCCGAGCCAAACCCGCCGACTTCTTCTTCTCCGCTGCGAGAGAAACAAACAAATCAAAATCATGAGACCCAAAGCGAGGAAGAAGAGAAGCACCTTACATGCCAATGCCTGATAAAAAGCTCTTCCCCGCTCCTCCCACGAGAGAGATTCTTGGCATCGAGCCGGATCCTCTCCTCCAGGCGCCAAACAAAATCGACCCGTCGGCAAAGCTTCGTGGTCGTAAACTAGGGTACCCACCTATCGACCTAGGAGCTCAAAGACAAAAAAGAAAAGACAAATGAGCTCAAAGAGGGATTACTCACCTTCCAGGCTTGGCCTCACGATCCTGGGCGCCTTCCCCTTGGCATCACGTTCCCTCTCCGGCGTCGGGGCGGCGTTCGAGCGCCAAACGCTCGAGTTCCTTGTCCTCCAAAGCCCGACGGAGGTCGTCGAGCTCCCTGCATGAGCTCGCGCTGGGTCGCGACTCCGCGCAACCGAGCTCCTCACTGGCTTCACCGCCGCCGCCTCCGCTGGCGGGACCGTTGGCGGCCTCCTCCGGGCCTCCCAGCGGTGCCGTGCTTTCGCGGACTTCTCACGGATATGCTCCGCGATGTCATCAACACCACCCTCACGGAGCTCACGGTGCGCGGCGGACACTTGGCCGAGCCCCACGCTCGCGGGACCAGGCACGCCTAGCCTCCCTAGAAGGCCCTCGATCTCGGTCCGGCCTCCACCACGTGGTTGAAGCCGACTACCGCATCCCGCAAATCCTATGGAAAAACGAGTCAACGTCAAGAGCTCAAAATCAGACAAAGGGCGAACGTGCGGAATCCTTACCCGATGATGTGGTGAAGACACGCCCGCCCCCTCCGTGGGAAGCGGCGGCACCTCGCGGCGGCGAACGGGCGACGTCATCCCCGCCGACCATAACGAGAAAGACGCGCGGCCGCCTCGCAGCCCGGCCTCCAACGAGGTCTCGGAGCGTCCCCAGCCGACGATGTGCGGCGCGGATCCGGGTCGGGCGCGTTCCGGAAGGGTCACCCACGCGCCCGGCGGCGACCTCGTCCCTCGACGCTCCGATGACGGCGGGCTCGCGGATGCCCACCACGGGTGACGGGGTCCGGGCGGGCGCACCCTGGGGGACCCTCCGTTGGCGCCAGAGTCTCCCCGGCGGGCTCATCGATGACCACGTCGCGCGCGCGCTCGTTTCTTCTCGAGCTCCCCTCCCGCCTCGCAGCCTCCGCGTCGAGCTCATCCGCGATCGCGTCTCCGGGCGCCTCTCTTCGTCCCTCGCGGTCTCCACGGCGGGCTCATCAACAGCGCGCGTCCCGCGCGCCCGTATCTTCGGGCGCCCCTTCACGCCTCGCGGCCTGGCGAGGACTCGCCATCGTCGGGGCGATCCACGCCGCTTCGGACGCGTCGACCCGTCTCTCCCCGGCGAGCGGGGGGGCGTCCGGGTCCGAGAAGGGTATCTTCGCGCTCTCTCCACCTGCTCGGGGGAGCCGAGGTTGATCACCTCGAGGCTCCACCCGCCCCTGCGCGATGGGAGCAGTCCTCGGCGCCAGGTCTCCGCGCGGCAGCGAGCGGATCAACGACGTCATCGCCGAGTCACCGGAACGGAGCTCGACGACGACGCCGCGGCGCCCGCGCGGACCACCCTCAGCTCCGTCCCCTCCCCGAGGGGCCTGGAGCGACCACCGAAGGGCCTGCACGATGGGGGAGGAGGGTCGACCGTCGAGCTCGACGTCGTAGTCACCTGGGGCCGTTTGGAGGGATTAGGAGCTCCCAAGGGCTTAACTTTACGCCCCGCGAGACAACGAGGAAAAAGGCCAAGGTTAGCGCCGAACAAAGAGAAAAAAAGCTCGGCGGCGACGAACACGACAACAGGAACGGCGAGCCCAAACACTTACCCGATGGCTATACGCCTCTTCTTGTCCTTTTGTCCTCCTGTGCGGAGCGGGCAAAGCGCCCTCTTCCTTTGGGCGCGGTTCGAAGGAGAGCCGGCTTGCGCGTGCGGACCATCGAGGTCGGCTGGGGCCACCCAGATCTACGAAGTCGCCGCTCCTCCCCGACGCCCGGACCCGCGAGCTCTTGAGTCTCCGGCGGCGCGTCGTCGACCTCCCGCGGCTCGCTCTCCTCCGACGACTCGGCGTCGGCAACGACGGCAGCACGGCTGCGCTCGGCGGAACGCTGCGGGAAGCGGCGGGTCTCGCAGCGGGAGGTGGGGCTCAAGATACACCCGACCCGATCTGCGAAACCACAAGAGATTAACTCTCCATGCTCGACGAGATCGGCCCAATCATCAGATGAATGAAGAAAAGGACTCACCAGCCTCCGTGTCCCTTGTCGGGCAACGCCATCGGTATGTCGTTGGGATCGGGATCAGGATTTTGAAGGGCTTCCCGGTCCCCCTGCGAATCGATGAACTCCACCGTCGGCCGGGAAGCGGTGCGGCGGTCACCGTGCCCCTCGAAGGGCTTCTTCTCCTCGATCATCTCCCGGATGTGGAGAACCCTCCGCCTCAAGGGGCGACCGGTGTGCCCCAGGGCCCGGGCGTAGGAGGGGGGGGGCCGTGAGGTTGGCGCTGAGGAGCTCCACCTTTCGGGCGACGTCCTTCACCTGTGCAGCAGGTTGGGGTGGGTAAGCTCCCTCCACAGCTTGTCGGGTCGAGGAAGACCCCACCGGTGAATCTGCGGAAGGGGATGCTCCTCGTCGTTCTTCAAAAAAAACCATTGCGTCTCTCCACCCGGTGTTCGACGAGGCGAGAGGCGAAGGTGGGGGTACTTCTCCTTCACGCCGGGGCGGGGCTGCGGCACACGATGCGACCTATGGGGACGGCCTCCTTCAAACCGTCGGAGCTGTGCATGACCTTCGCGTGGAAGAAGTGCTTGAACAGCTCCCAGTCAAGCAGCGATCCCCAGCCATCCCTCGCACAAGACGGTGAAGGCCGAGATGTGGAGGATCCGTTGGGGTTGAGGTGTTGGAGCTCGGGCGCCCCAAGATACGGCAATGACGGAAGAAGTCGGACGCCGGGACGCCCAGCCCCGTCGTGGAAGGGAGATGAGACGAGCCCTCCCGAGGATCGGGGGAGGCGTGCGTCGGTGGCGGCACAATCCACTCCCGCGCCCTCGGTCGGCGGCGGGAGGCCACCAGCGTCACGCCTCCCCAGCATGTCCTCGGACCCCTCGACGGCGACCACGAGCCTTGATGACTCCTCTCCTGGTTCGACGGCGACGCCGGGGAACCACGGGGAGCTTCTCTCTCTCTCTCACACACACACACGGCGGCGGCGGGCGATCGAGATCTGAACGGAAGATGAAAGAAGGCCGGGCGGCGGAAAGGAAAGTGAAGGGGAAAACCCCGAATCTCCCCCCTATTTATAAGATGAGTCGCGTGGCGGACTCACCGGCGCGGCCGGCCCAGGGTGGCCCACCACTTCCACCTGAGCCTCTCCGCGTCGTCCGCGTACACGCCACGTGGCGAAACAGAAGGCGAAACGCCGCGCGAACAGTAACGGTCGCCCTAACGGTAACTTTCTAACGGTAACTTTTCCCAACGGCTCTTTTCTGCAGCGAAAGTCCAGCGAGCTCGTCGCCAACGGTCATATATCTCGACGCGCTCATCATAACGACGAGCTCACGGCAAAACCAAGCTCCAGGTTCGAAGGCTGGCTCCCATGAGCTCGATAGCCGCCGGGAGACACCCCGAGCAAGGAGCGTAACGGAGGAGCGGCGTCGACGGCCCACTCCCCGAATGTCCTCGGGGGACTCGGGGGCTCCATCCAAGTCGCGCTTGAGTCGCCGGCGATTGCGAACGGTCTTCGGGTCATCCTCCTCGGCGGGGAGGCACACGAGCCGCCGAGGATCTTACGAGACCCCGGTGACTATAGAGGACGGGTCTTTGGAATATGAGGTTGGCCCACAAGCTGCGGCCCGGACGAACGAGCTCGCCCCGAACGCGAGCTCGACCTCACTCGTGCAAATCCGCTTTAAAGCTCGCAAGAGCCGACTTGGCCTACGCGGTAAAGTCGGGTTCGAGCTCACCGCCCTCCCTAAAAGGGACCCGAAAGGCACACCGCGGCACGAGCACACCTGCCAAAAATAAGCCTCCGCGAGGATCGTACATCCTCCCGCAGCCTCGGGGCTGCACAGCCAAGCGCCAAGCACCCTTGTTGAGAACATCCGGTCCCTAACCCGATACGGACGCGAGATAGCATCGCGGCGAGGTCCGACCCCCTCCGCGCGCTCGGGGCTCTTTGTGGGACACGATATTCCGGACTAAGTCAATAATCCTAACCCGACCCTAACAAAGCGCTAAAAGAAGGGAGTGCCTGTTAGCTAAGGGACGACACCCACGATAAAAGCCGAGGCCCGACGGGGACGTTCCCGCCTCAGCGCGAACCCTCGCGGACGCTAAGATCCAAGGGCGAGCTCGAGCTCGTCCCGAGAAAAGTTCCGCCTCGAACGAGCTCCCCGGGGGCGGATGTGACGAGCTCCGCCTGGACGACGAGCTCCTTTCCGTCTCCGAACGAGCTCCCGAGCACCAAATCCAGGACAATCGGGAGAATCCGGCCGCGATGATTAGGATCCAAAGATCACGGCTACGCCGGCCGGCGCCGCAGCCTACGACCGATTTCGTCTCGCCGCGAGAGATCGTCGCCGACGCACGTCGCGCGGCGTGGGGCACCGTCGACCACGCCAAGTGACGACAAGCACAAGAGACAACCACTCTGCGACAAGAATGACCTCGACGGGACGGAGTCAAGCTCTACATCGAGCTCTCTGGCCACACATTTTCCTGCGACCCCAAGAAGAGCATTTAAAGCGCGGCGGCCCCCATGATCGTCGTCCGCGTAATGGCCGTGCGTGCGACAGGCGATGCGACGCAAAGAAATCTGGGCGGCGGCGGACGAGCTCATTGTCCCCCTTCTACACCGGCCGACGAGCTCCGAGCTCGTCACCCGTATGTACTACGTGTCGGGATACGGAGCCGCCCTATTATTCTACTCTACTGACGGCCGTGGCGTGCCCGAAGTAGGGCGGCGGCCGCAGCACGGCGCCGCCGGACACGCCGGCGTGCCCGATATATATATGCGGGAACTCTTCCTCTTCACCCCAAACTTGTATTCCTTCTATCTCTAAGGCCCTCCGCTCGGTGACCCCCCGTGAGCTCCCTTGCGACTATAAAAGGGAGGGCTCGGCCACCAGGAGAGGACAAGCTCTCTTTGCACACGTAAGCACACACGCACATCGCTCGATTCCACTCATCACACGAGACTTGGGAACTCATCTCCCTCTCTCACCGGGCCAGTATTCGCCCGACACGAGCATTTTGAGCTGATAGTGCCACACACTTGGACTAGGGTCTTTCGGTAGCCCAACCGGTATAAACCACCGTGTCATTGTTCTTGAGCTAGCCATCGTTGCACACATTAGCCGGCCGGTTCTGTGACCGTGGTATACAACCACGACATATTTTTTAAAAGGGCAGCTGATCTAAAAAAATGTTTTGGCTGCCGGAATAGTAGTACATTGTATTTGTACTTGAACAAAATAAAGCCTTCCAATGGGTAGGTAGTATATCACATTTGCATCCCAATAATCCCACTGAGGACTGAGCTTTGGTCGGTCTTCACAAGACTGACGAAATGTCTGATGGCGCAATCAGAATTAAGGTCCAGCACCATTACCGTTTCAAGCACGGTGATCGATCGACCGGGTCGCTCGTCAACGCCCGTTGACTGACTTGTGGGCCACCCCGTCGCTCCAGCCCCACCACAACTCACAACTGACTCCCCTTTTTTTTCCTCAACAACAGAATTATCCGGTAAGCACGCGCTTCGAACTTTCTAGGAGCACATCGACGTGCCTCCAACCAATCACATCGATCCACGTGTCCACCATTCAAGGGGCACACGAGATCCCAGCCCTTGGAGCACGTAGATCTCCCCATCGGACGGCCCTCCCCCAGCTCCCGCACCACGTCAAGACCGGTGTCGTCGCCCAGTGAAAACCCGCCACGTGGATCGGATCCAATCGGCGCCGTCCGATCGTCCACGTGGACAGATCGCACCCGCGTGGACCGGGCGCACGGGGTCTCCTTGCCCCGGCCCGTTTTAAAGGGCCTTTCGTCTCCGGCGCAGAGCACGACGAACGAACTCATCACTGGTGGTGGTGCTCCGCAGAGTGAAGCGAAGCGAGGCGAGACGACGATGCGCAAGTGGGCGCTCTCCTCCGCGCTGCTCCTCCTCTTCCTCCTCACCACCCTCCCTGACCCAGGCAAGTACCCGCGCGCCGGAGATCTCCAGTTTTTTTTACCTTTTCGTCGATTTTCCTTTGTGCGGGGTTTGTCGATCCCGCCGTTTTCGGCGCGATTGGGGGCAGATTCCGTCTCGCCCGATCACTAATTAGCTCCGCCCGTCGGCTCATGTTGGTTTTACCTAGTGTTCCGTGCCCCGATTGTCGCACCCTGTGTGATGGATCGCGGGGTAAATTTCCGGCTGGAGGGAACCCGGTCGTAGCTGCTAGATTGCGTTGGGGCACACTGCTGAGGATGGTGGCCCTAGATGCGATCTCTGCTAGAATAGAATTTTTCATTCCAATTTGTTGGTAGATCTCGCGTTTAGAATTGCCGCTAGATGGGGAAGTCAGCTGCTGCTCTCTTCGATCCAATGTAATGTAATGGCAGGGGTTTGTTTCGAGTTCGAGATTGCTGACTAGTTCTCAGATCTGTCATGGTCTCTTCACATTTTTTTTTTCTGTGGCGATTAATATGAGCTTGTTCCATTTGGGGTTTAATGGGGTTTAGACCTGTAACTTAATCCATTTTTAGCTTTTACCTACCTGGATCATATCTGCGGTATATGTACTGCTCACTTGACTTATCGTGTCTTAGTATACATCATACTATTCTTAGTAAAATTTTGGGACTCTATGTACATGTCCCTATCATACTACTCTTGGTGAATTAAAAAGACCTTGTGGTCTATTGCCATCTCTCGTTTCTTTTTACTGTGCTGTACCTGCATACCAAAAGCCTACATATAAGTGGAATTTCAATCTTCTGATCCTGCAATTTCTATCCTGTACTGACCCTGCATATACTGCAGCGAAGAAGCTACAAGTGAATGCTGAGGAGAGCAGCGATGACTTAGCTAACCCACCGAAGGTTGAGGAGAAGCTCGGTGCTGTCCCTCATGGCCTGTCCACAGACTCTGAGGTTGTCCAGAGGTACGCATGACCTTCTGATCAGCGCTGATTGTTACTGCTTTGCCATGTATCGATACTTTTTTATGAACAATATGGTTTATGTTGTGTGCAGGGAAGCCGAGTCTATCTCTAGGAAGACTCTTAGGAGCTCCGCTGAGAAGTTTGAGTTCCAAGCTGAGGTGTCCAGACTCATGGACATCATCATCAACTCACTCTACAGCAACAAGGATATCTTCCTGAGGGAGCTCATATCCAATGCCTCTGATGTATGTACTTCATCTGACCCAAGTGAGCAGTATCATGTGTTTATGCTGCATTTTGGATGCTCGAAGTTAACTGGGTGTTCTGCATGTCTGTAGGCCTTGGATAAGGTTAGGTTCCTTTCTCTTACTGATAAGGAAGTTCTGGGTGAAGGTGACACTGCAAAGCTTGAGATCCAGGTAATTTCATTGTCGAGATATGATTTTTTTTTTGTTTGACATCATATCTTGCTTTAGAATTGGACCTGAAGGCATCTGGTGTATGCTTATGCAGATTAAGTTGGACAAAGAGAAGAAGATCCTCTCCATTCGGGATAGGGGTATTGGTATGACCAAGGAAGATCTTATTAAGAACCTTGGAACGATTGCTAAGTCTGGCACTTCAGGTACTGTTCTTTCACCTGTCCTTCTGATTACTGCAACCCAACTTTTGTTAATTATAAGGATTATGCTCTCAAATAATTGTAATTTATTGTAATTTTTTGCAGCTTTTGTGGAAAAGATGCAGACTGGAGGTGACCTCAATCTTATTGGACAGTTTGGTGTTGGTTTCTACTCTGTGTACTTGGTTGCTGACTATGTCGAAGTGGTCAGCAAGCACAATGATGATAAACAGTAAGATATTGCTGTCTGTGTTCCTATTCATGTCTTGATTTACCTATGTAGTTCCCTCATGTTATTGTGGTGTTTTACTCTTTTAGATACGTGTGGGAATCAAAAGCTGATGGATCGCTTTGCTATCTCTGAGGATACATGGAACGAGCCCCCCTTGGCCGTGGAACTGAGATAAGATTGCATCTGCGAGATGAGGCCAAGGAGTACTTGGAAGAGGATAAGCTAAAGGTATCAACACATTCATTTGTCTTTTTTTTTTTGTGTTAATTGGCTTCTGCTGCTATATACAATGGACACGAGGTAGATTTTAGGTGCTATCTGTATACTTGAAGTCCAACATTGTTATCTGAAATCAGCATCTTTTATTGGACTTGGACATGACACCAACAACAGTTACTTGAACTCCAACATTGTTGTCTGAAATCAGCATCTTTTATTAGACTTGGACATGACACCAACAGTGCTAATTAGGAATTTGAAACAGATCTTTTCGTATGTGATGTGGTCAATATGTTTTGTTTTACAGCAATGGAAGATTGCTGCAATTGTCTCTGGCAATAATATTCCATTTCACTGATTGCACACATTAATCATGAGATAATTTTCTTGTTACTGTGTGAGAGCAATAATACTTGGTTTTCCTGTCCACCATTTGGGTACACATTTTATTATGAAATACATCTCTTATAGACTGTACAAGACAAATATCTGTTATTCTGTGCATTCTTGTTACAGTTTAATTAATTTGAATTCTCTTTTGTGCAGGATTTGGTGAAGAAGTACTCTGAGTTCATCAACTTCCCTATTTATTTGTGGTCAACCAAGGAGGTTGATGTTGAAGTGCCAGCTGATGATGAGGAGACAAGTGATGAAGAGGATTCAAGTAAGTCAAATTTGTTTATCCTCCTGAAGGTAGTCATGTGTGTGGGTGATAACGCATCATGTGTTTCTTAACAGCTCCAGAAACTTCAGAGGAGGAAGAGACAGAAGAAGGTGAAGAGAAAGAGAAAAAGCCCAAGACAAAGACCATAAAGGAAACGACTTCTGAGTGGGAACTTCTGAATGATGTGAAGGCTGTCTGGCTTCGCAGCCCAAAGGAGGTTACTGATGAAGAGTACTTTCGACTGAAGTTTTACCACTCACTAGCCAAGGTAAATACTGTGGCGAAGAATTAGTAGTACTCAGCATTTTTTTTTTGCCAAAAGAAAACTCTGTTTGTTTGCATTGTTTAAGAAATATTTATGTAACTTAGCGATTCTTTTCAGGATTTCGGTGATGACAAGCCTATGGGTTGGAGCCACTTCACTGCCGAAGGAGATGTTGAGTTCAAAGCTCTGCTTTTTATTCCCCGAAGGCTCCACATGATCTCTATGAAAGTTACTACAACAGTAACAAGTCAAACCTCAAGTTGTTTGTTAGAAGAGTTTTCATCTCTGATGAATTTGATGACCTTCTTCCAAAGTATCTCAGCTTTTTGAGGGTACTGTATTACTATTTCAAGAAACACATACTATTCAATTCAATCCATTGATATAGCAGACTAAATCTTAAAAAGTGATTTTCTGTAGGGTATTGTTGACTCAGACACACTGCCTCTGAATGTGTCACGAGAAATGCTTCAACAACATAGCAGTCTCAAGACCATCAAGAAGAAGCTGATCCATAAAGCTCTTGACATGATTAGGAAGCTTGCTGAAGAGGACCCTGATGAGTACAGCAACAAGGATAAGACAGGTAATAATGGGGGTTTCCGCAATGAATGCAAGTCATCACATTGACTATTTGTTATTACAGTATCCTAAAAAACTCTCTAATCAGATGAAGAAAAAAAAGTGAGCTGGAGGAGAAGAAGGGCCAGTATGCCAAGTTCTGGAATGAGTTTGGCAAATCAATTAAGCTGGGTATCATTGAAGATGCAACTAACAGGAACCGCCTTTGCGAAGCTTCTTAGATTTGAGAGGTTTGTCCTTTCCTATTCTTTTCCAAACATTGTCTTTAATTGTATGTTTTGGGCAAAAGAAAACTGATCTTATATTTGCTTTCCTCAGCACCAAGTCAGATGGCAAACTTGCCTCCCTTGATGAGTACATTTCAAGGATGAAGCCAGGGCAGAAAGACATCTTCTACATCACTGGAAGCAGCAAAGAGCAGCTGGAGAAGTCTCCATTCCTTGAGAGGCTAACCAAGAAGAACTACGAGGTATGTTGCTGATATTGGTGTAATAAATTAGTTATCCATTCAGGAATCAAGACGAGGGCACTGCGTCAAATGTTTTGCTGATCTGGATACAGCTTGCAAACTAACGCTGCACTCGTTTTGTTTTGCAGGTTATCTTCTTCACTGACCCTGTGGACGAGTACCTGATGCAATACCTGATGGACTACGAGGACAAGAAGTTCCAGAACGTGTCCAAGGAGGGCCTGAAGCTGGGCAAGGACTCGAAGCTCAAGGACCTCAAGGAGTCGTTCAAGGAGCTGACTGACTGGTGGAAGAAGGCCCTGGAGGTCGAGAACATTGACTCGGTGAAGATCAGCAACCGGCTGCACAACACCCCCTGTGTCGTCGTCACCTCCAAGTACGGGTGGAGCGCCAACATGGAGAAGATCATGCAGGCGCAGACCCTGTCTGACTCAAGCAAGCAGGCGTACATGCGCGGCAAGAGGGTGCTCGAGATCAACCCCAGGCACCCCATCATCAAGGAGCTCCGTGACAAGGTCGCCCAGGACAACGAGGTACAGTACCAGCACTTGTACATACGAATCATGGATGGGAGCCTCATGGATGGGAGCATGGGACGATACTAATTTATCGATGTTTGTTTGTTTTGATTGCAACGGAACAGAGTGAGGAGCTGAAGCACACAGCGAGGCTGGTGTACCAGACGGCCCTGATGGAGAGCGGGTTCAACCTCCCCGACCCCAAGGAGTTCGCATCCAGCATCTACAAGTCGGTGCAGAAGAGTCTGGACCTGAGCCCCGACGCGACTGTGGAGGAGGAAGACGAGGCCGAGGAGCAGCCGGAGGTGGAAGAGAAGGAGTCGGCCAAGGAGGAATCTGAGCCGTCCTACGACAAGGACGAGCTGTAGGCGTGGTCTCGTCTCTTCCGGATTTGTTTAGCTCCCGCGTAAGTAGGAAAATGTGATATTGGGGAACTCCACTCACTGCCTGGTGTTTAGGAATGTGATGGTTCTGAGGGACAACGCCCATTTTTCCCATGCAACGTGATACGGGATTTTTGTCTGTCTTTGTACCTATACAAACTTTAGTTGAGCCTAAATAGTGATTTGCATTTACTACCTTACCTTGCAATTCCACGTAACCGGCCTCATCTGTTGTGGTCAGGTCAGGTGAACTATCTCTGGTTACTGAGCTGACGTCTGACCGATTGAGAGGCGCACCCAAAATTATGCCCCCCCTCCGTTCTATTTTAAGTTCTAGCCTTTATCTTAAGTTAAACTTCTCTAGCTCTGAATGAAATTTATAGAAAGATACATGACAGTATAGAACCATATTCATTGGATACATACTGGCAACCATATTCATTGGGTACATACTGGCATACAATTTGATAGTTTATTTATTTGTTTGAAATTGTATACGCTAATTTTGATGTTCTCTATGCTAATATATTTTTACTATAAATAAATCTGATCAAAATTAGGTAAGCTTGAATTCGGACAAAATTAAAATAGACTTATTATTTGGAACAGAGTACCAAGAACAGGGGAGATACCGACGTAGAATAAATCTGTATGCAAGAGCAGAAGAGAAATCTTTTCCATTCCTAACAAAAATCGGTTGCTACTCATCACATCATAGTAGCAGTACTATTTAGCAAACGAAAAATAATCGGCTAAATCTACCAACCCGTTTTACGCCGCACTTCTCAACTCTTCTTTGGTAGCCAGGTGTTCAACTCCTGCTACAGTGAGTTCAAAAAAAAAACTCCTGCTACAGTAAAAGAAAAAAAATCTCTCTTCCAAGGATGACAAGGTAGCCAGTAGGCGATGGTTGTTGGGATCAGATCACCACCGCCATTGCCATGACATCGCCGAGAAGACGACGACGACGACAGTCTGCAGGAGCGCGTCCCTCGTCGGCGTCAATCTGCCTCTGCCTGCGTCGTATCCAGAGAACTCCATCGTCGAGGGCGGCAGGCCTGCCGCCTCGGGATTCCCACCGGTTTTTAGGCTGCATCGGCAAGGTCGCAGGCACCACGACAATTAGCTAATGGATCAAATTGTAATGCCTACGTAAAAAAAAACTATTCGAGTCGCTTAATTACTCGTATAAATATAAATATTCATATCATATTGAATAATCTGTATAGTTTGTATAAAAAATAGTTAAACTTGAAATTAGTGACAAGAGGGAGAATTAATAATAAAAAATTTCAAATAAATATGGGGTGTATTTTTTTAGATAAAGAAATATGGGGTGTATTAAGAAACCAATGACAAGACAAGAAATGAGCATTGGATTCAAGACTTTGCCACACGCAATTATTACGGCTAAACTAGGATAAAGCAAATCAATTTTTTTTTAACAAAATGCTTAGGATCATCCGATCCGATCGTGGCATGTAAACGCACGACGGCCCTGGCTGTAGCACGTCAAGATGATGCCTCCTTTTTTATATTTTAGCATAGTTTGATTGAAACGGGTGATCATAAGCAAAATGATTGAGCTAAAAACTAGCAACAACTTGCTTCTATACCAACCAATCGATGGACCGATTGGCCGGATAAACAAGGACGTCGTCGATCAGACAGACTGACCAAACGAGCTCCGGATTTGAATCGGTCGTTTGACTTTTGATCCATTTTGAAATGCCATTTCAAATTTTGATCCTGAATTCATCTTCCGTTCGTGGTAACCAACGAATCAGAGCTTTTCACATAAACTAGTGACGACCACGAAAGAGAGCGACGCGTGAGAAGGTTTCAAAGAAAACGAAAGAAAGCGAGATGCCAAATGGACAGACGTGCCGGCCGGCGCCGGCAACGGCAACGAAGAGGCGATGGGCGTGTTACCTGGACGCGCTGGGGCAGAAGACGACGTCGTAGCCGCCGCCGGCGGCCGCGGCCGCGGAATCGCAGGTGAAGGTGGACGTGGCGTCGTCGTACGCATAGCTGTAGGCGGACGGGCACGCGGCCTTGAAGAAGCGGGAGTAGGCCGTGGGCGCGCACGTCGCCGGCGACCCGTACGCGCCGCTGCAGCAGTACTCCTCCGCCGCGAACGCCTCGCACGCGCTCCTGCACGCCACGGCTCCCGCGACGCGCAGCTCCGCGGGGCACGCCGCGTTCAGGTCGGCGGCGCACCCCGTGGGCCGGCAGCTGCTGCTGCTCCCGTTGCCGGCCCGCGGCGCGACGAGCATCGGCACGTTGAATCCGTCCACGAGGCTGACGTCGTAGAAGTCGTCCCCGGAGGCGCCACCGCCGGCGAGCGTGAGCTCGGCCAGCGTGGCCGGCGGCGCGGCGCCGTTGCCGGAGCACTCGACGGCGCCTGAGCCGCAGTCGGCGGTGGCGCACGCGAAGGCGCCCGTGGTGGTGGACGTGGCGCAGAGCGTGCGCGCCCAGATGCGGCCCGACCACGTCGCGGCCACGGTCACCGTGGCCGACTGGCCCGGGGCCAGCGTGAAGCCTGTGGTGGACGGTGGTGCCACGCCGGCGTTAGAGAGGATGCCTGGCCACACCGTGTAGCCGCAGCTGTTGCTGATGGTGAACGTCGCGGCGTCTGCTCCTGGTAATCACAACGCTCTCACTGATCAGAAACACATTGCGATTTGTGATGGAAGTAACAAAACAACATGAGCTCAGACGCATCAATCAATATAAGAGCAAGAAATCATTTTGATCATGGACTCAGGAAGAAGAAACAATTCTCTCTTTTTTTTTTTTTTGAAAAAAGCGAGGGAACAGAAAGTGTAAGCTGTACTCTACTGGTAAACAAATTTGAAAGCATGCTGGGTGGCTTGACTCTGATGGTTACCTTGGAGGAGTATTGTGAAGCAGAAGCAGAGAAGAGGGAGAAGTGCTCCCATGGAATCGGAGCAAGGGATGAACAAGACAGGTGCAAAACAAAATTTTAGCGTGTTGACAAGTCATGACATGCATGAATGAATGAGGTAACTGAGATACTGCTAACTGGAGCAGAGCATCCAATTTCCATCAGGCAGTATTAAACAAATCCAAGGAAGGTTCATTCTGGCTTCAATTTGCTGCATAAACAAATCCCAACCTTGCGTTGCAGGAAGAAGAATGAGCGCTGCGCTGCGAACCGGGGGAGTTGCAGGTAGGCGAGCGAATCATCATCGCCAGGTTGGTCTGCAATGTAATGTGATGTGGACCTGCAGATGGCAACGCCATGTGTATTCAGGTCAGGTCAGGTAAGGTGAGCTGCTCTGCTTGCTGCGATACGAGGTGTTGGCATGTCTGGTCGTCAGTCAGTTTGTTGCTCCGGACGAGATGGACATGGACCATCATCCTCCATCCATGTGGTGTGATGCCATGTCTGTGTCTCCGTGACCAGCGGCGACGCCGGGCGTCGTCATGTGCCATTGCCGGCGGGCGGCGGCGGCGGCGATGCCGTGCCATGCCAAGTTGCCAACCACCCTTTATTAATCCCCTGTCCAGGGATTTGACAACCACCCATCTCTACAAGTAATTCCATCGTCCTTCATATTCTTGTTTGGCTCTGCTCCCTCCGTCCCAAAATAAACAACGTTTTGGATTTTTAAGTCTTGAAGTTTGACTCGATTTGTAGAAAATACGTAAAAGATTTAAATCTCCAAATAAATTTGTTAAAAACTAGATCAGAAGATCTTTCCAATGATACTAATTATGTAATATAAATATTAATCCTATTTTAATATATAATTGCCGGTAGATGTTTTACCGTCGAAAACGTCATTTATTTTGGGGCGGAAAGTACATCAAAAGAAAATGAGCCGACCAAATTTAATAGGAAAAATTATTTGTATTTGTACAAAACAGATGGTCACACCAGTTAGCGTTCTACAGATGATATCAGGAATTCTACCAAGCAACAGTAACAATAGGAACAACAAGCAAAAAAAATTTACAAATGGTAAGAGCAATTACATACACGGCGATGCATGACACGTAATCTTGATGTGATTTAACACGCAACATATGGGTTGCATGTAACTGAGCTACAGAAGCATCAGCAACAGGGAGGCGACGGCGGCCAGCGGCACATGATGCATGTGTGGTTTTTGTTGTGTACTCGTTCAATTCTACTTTCGTTGATTCATTCATACTAGTCCTAAACTGGGCGAAACATCTATCTCAATCTCCCACCTCACCTCTTTTCTTCACATCATAAAAAATCTTACGCGTTATTGAATGAGATGACCCAAGAACAACCAAAACGTTGGAATATACATACCCAAGGCCATCTCGTTCCAAATTGCCAAAGATGCAGCATTCAAATTTCTTTTTTCGAAAAACGGTGTCTAAGCACCCACCGACACAAGACAAAGTTACTCAATGGGACACAGCAACAGGGTATTGCTACTTGAGTGCAGCACAGCAACAGAGTACATCACTGAAACACAGCAATATAGTACATCACTGCAACACCATCTAATCTAAGCATTCAAAGTAGCAACTTAAACGATGAAGCATATCTCCTGGCTCCAATATCCTTTTAGGATGGTACATCATCTCCAGCTTGTGGCTTCATCCATTAACATGCAGATAATCATGTCAGGCATGCAAAAAACTCACCTATAATTTAGAGAAAGCTTCAGGGAAGTTGAAATATTTCTTACATGCTCCAACATTGCCATCCTCAACCTCTTCGGTTTCTGTTTGATTGTTCAAACTTCTGTTCCTAATCTCCATCCCCTCTTCACTGCCATTACAAGTAGAGGAGAATAATAAATTGCACTAATCTGATGTAACAATATTTGTATCAAAGGAACAAAATATTGATTTTATTATGTACAGTATGCTTTGAAACCCGGGCCAACTTAGAGATCTGGCTTACCTACAGTATGCTTTGACCAACTCGCCATCAAATTCCAAATCTGGACTCTGTTTTTGTGCGATCTGCGTATTCTTGCACCAAACTCAGCAACAGCCATGGATCACTAGTGTTGTAATATACCTAAGGCCGGCCATCTCTTTCCAAATTCATGCAGCATTTAAATTTCTTTCCAACAACGGTGTCTAAACACCCACTGAAACGAGACAAAGTTATAAGAGTACTGGTGCTCACTGGGAGACAGCAACAGAGTACTGGTACTTAGTGCAATACAGCAACAGAGTACATCACTGAAACACAGCAACAGAGTACTGGTACTTAGACAAAATCTGATCTGAACATTCAAGTAGCAACTTAAATGACAAAGCATCTCTCCTGGCTCCAATATCCTTTTAGGACGGTACATCATCTCCAGCTTGTGTGCCTTCATCCATTAACATGAAGAAAAGCGAAGGGATCATGTCAAGCGTGCAAAAAAACTCACCTATAATTCAGAAAGAGCCTTACAATAATGGAACACCAAGCAAGGTAATAAGAGGCATGTTTCCAGCATCTAATTCTTATGACAATGAAATGAAATTTAAGGACCATGATCAAGTTCACACGGTTAACATATTCAACTGAAAAATGCACATGTACAAGATACTAACTTTTTTTTTTTTTTTTGAAAAAAGCACAGGACACAACAACAGCGTTGAGGCATGGAAGACAACCAGCATTCCATAACTTGCACTCCGTATTTCAAAAGATGGAAGAAATTGTTGTATGCAACACCTTTCTAATTCGAAAACATTCTCATCTGCCTCCACTAACCTGATGCATTGCATATGTCTGCCTACTTCCCGCTTCAGGATTCTGATGTGGGCTTTGACCCGGCAGAGCTTCATAAAAAATAATGCATGTCAATGATGATTTCCATACAAGAAAGCTTCAGGGATGTAGAGGAGAATAATAAATTGCACTAATCTGATGTAACAACATTTGTATCAAAGGAACAAAATATTAATTTTCTTATGTACAGCATACCCAGTTTTGCCACTAGAAAGAGTGCCATCATAACCAGTAGTCTTGTCAGAAAGCTCTTGCTCAAGTACAGCCAAATCAGCTGCAATACTTTCACGCAACCTCTGAATATCATAATATTCAGTGTGTGCCCCAAATAGATTTTGTCGTGCTGAGTCAAGAATGATAGCAGCCTCTTTTGCAATACCCTTGTTACAAAAAAGCTTGTTAGCGCAAAGGATCAACACAAATTAAGGAAGGATCAGTTTATTCAGGTTGGAAAAGGTACATACCATCATGGCACCTGATGCTGCTGCATATTCAGAGTCTTTGTATAGCATTAGATTTAAGGCAGAGCGACGGATCTTATTGCCTACGGTGATCACACTGGCGCCATAACCACGATCCAACAACATGAACATCAACTCAGCCTCAGTACTAATAGACTTGGAACCATCATTTGCAATGGGTGCAAAAAATTAGTTAGCCTTAAACAACTACTACCAGAATTAGATAGGCAAAAGTTTTGTAAAGTTTGTAAAAGACGTACCAGCAAGGCTGCAGCTGCAGTAGGGTATTCACCCTCTGATTCTGATTCTAACACAGTCATTGCATGTTCCTTGATCTTAATGCTCAACCGATTGTCTTCCATACTGAAAACGCTAACACAGGCAAACACAAGTTCTCTCTCTTTGCTGATACACTATATATAAAAAAGGGTGTTTTCGCAACAGAGGAAGCAATTAGTCAGCAACTGGAAAAGTTTTGTTTGCGAATTAAGCAAGGAGAGCTTACCAGGTTGGCTGCAGCATGCAGTGTTTCTTTGCTAGTTGCTGCTTTGTCAGCATTGTGCTGATAATACTCCTCAAGGTATGTCTTGTATTGATCCCAATCAATGGAACCGTGAATTCTGGGCAGCAACCTTTCCCAACCCCATGCTCTTGTAAGAAGATCTTGACATGGCAGCAACAAAGGAGAAATAATTAGATCCAGAACCAAAGGAAGAAAATAATGCACAAAACAGAGAACATGAATCATATATCTGTCAAAACAATATATTTTACAAAAAAAAAAAAATAGAAAGACCATACAATGCGAACAAGAAAAAGATCCAAAGCTTTTTGCGGAAGGTTATTAATTATAGGACAGGCAGCTCCATCTTCTTCCTAAGCACCGGAGCAGGCAAGTTGCCAAACAAGGACAAAGCAGCAACAAACCATTGACGACAAGAACAGCAACCCGGCCGTAAAACAACCCATTACCGGGGACGTCGCAAATCTCCCGCCCTTGATTTTCGCAAAAAGCTCACGAACCTCATGTCTAAGCAACAGTCACCGCAGCTGCCAGGGAACCCTAACCTCAGAAACCAAACCATCGGCAAGGGAGAATTCAGCACCTAGTCAAAATATATAGGACTAAATATATGCAGCACGCGGCGGATCCGGCTTCCCATCCCCTCCAGCGCCGACGAGACACCGGAGGGGTAGGGAATGCGGCGGAATCGGCAAACAGAGCAGAGTTCGGCTTTCAGCTGCGCTCTGTACTGTTAGGCAACTAGACCTACCAAACCCAGCCCCAATGCCCAAGAATAAAACATCAAACAAAAGGAAATCCCTTAGGTAAATAGATAACCAACCGAAGAAAACAGAAGCATACCTCTGTACTGGATTATCGATACTGGCGGTACCATTAACAAAGCCTCAGAATCCTCCGACTCCGCCACCTCAGCCCACTCCTCAAGAGAAGATCTTATGAAGTCGACCATTCCTAGCTTCGCCGAGGAAGGGGAGGATCCAAAAGCTGTTAAAGTATGAGAAGAAGATGACTTATATAAATAATAAGACGAGACATGCAGACACAATGAACCGGTAACACTTGTGTTTTGCAAATAAATAGGACGCCCATGTGACTAAGACAACATGTGGTGGATGGCCACGACAAACTAGCAGACAGGGGAAAAGAAGTCTTAAACGACAAGCTCAAAGAAATCCTACACACCCATGCAGATATGTTGGATTTCTCTGCACCTAAAACATAGGAAACGATATCGTCTGCCCGGACTCCATGGATTCACCCCGCCGATGGGCCCCACCCGGCATTCACCGCGTGCTCCCTCCTGCGTCCGCCCCCGTCCACTACCCCCGACCTGTAGGCATCGCTCGCGCGCGCCTCCCTTCCCTAGGCCTCGACGCGCTGCCGCTCGGAGCGCCGACATCGACGCCGCCGTCATCGCTCGCGTGCCTCATTCCCCTAGGCTAGGTGGCCTCATGGGCGCTCAGACCCAGCGCACGGGATCTGGCTAGGCGGCGCGGGTCCAGTGAGGATGAAGCAGATCCGGTGAGACGCACGCCGGTCTTCATCTCAGTGCTTTGCTCGGGCCCGGCGACGCCAGCCAGCCTCCTCCGCGTTGCCCTTTGCTCGGCTATACAGATTGCTATCTGCGCTCGATTCGATTCAGGCAGCTCCATTCGTCTTGGTCGTTCCTGGGATTCAGGCCGCAGTGGCATCCCGATTTCTCCTCAAATTGGCCCTCTAGCTGCTTGGGGCACTGCAGGGTAAGACGTCCACCCTCTCCTCATCTCAATTTCATGACTCGTAGTTCTGCATGATTGAGAGTTCATATGCATCTAACTGGTAATAGAAGCTCGAGGATTTACAATTCTTCATGATTCACAGTTCACCTAATATGACGACGTAGATGATTTCTGAAAGACTGATATGTGCATCTTGCCATTACGAAACTATGTTTCAGGAGTTAGTATGGCAGGTCTGTGACCATGATGTTCTAGACAAGTTTATCTATTTTTTCAGAAATCTGCATGACGGACAGCTGTTGCCTATTATCTGTTTACAAAAAAAATCATGTTGTTGTAGTTGTGGAAATGCTGTTGACAACTGAGCATGCAGGAGTGGTTACCAATGTTTGTAAAATTCTAGCATGGTGAATTTTACTTGTTGTTTTCTTTTCAGAAATATTCCTGTTAATTAGCTAAGAATTTTACTATGTCTGTTGCTACGATGGAGTGTTACTTGCTATTTTACCTCTCCAGACAATTAAGTTATGTCATTACCATGGTTAAGCCAGCAGGGCGCCTGCGTGTCTCTCCTCCCGATCTGGCTCGTGTGTTCATCTGTCCCACTGTGTTGCAAAATCTCCCATCCTGCGAGGAGCACCACCAGGTTTATGCCTGTGTGCTAGAGAGGACTGTTCATACGCTGCACACAGAGGTCATGCTTCTTCAGGTACCTGGTTCTTCTCAGAACCGCTCCTTAATTGCTTCGTGCTGTGCAAAACCGAGCACCCAACAAGCAAGGATTAGCTAATTACTTATTGCAAGCCATACACTTGCAGTGACATGTGGCTTTCTTTTTGACACTTGACAGTCCTTTTCAATAGGTACACTACTAGATTGGTGATAATTCTTTGTTGTCTGGTGCCGAAGGTCGTTGAGCTCAAACACATCGTCAAAAACTCCACAATTGCTCCTGCTGCCACCAGGCCCTGAGGTAGGTAGTGATCTCCTTCATGACCTACTTTTATCTGTGTTCTAATTGGCACATGGAAGCTGTTTGTTAACTCAGAAGCTTTTGTGTAACTTGGGCTGGAGTCTAGACTTCATAATATATATATATATAACAGTCAGTCTCATCAGTTATTATTGTCTATCAAAGCTGAATAGTATGTATGTTACTGTTTTTATGTGTGCACAAACTAAATGTAGGATATCAAAGAGAACAACTACCTATATCAAAGAGAACAACCAACACCGTACATAGTTTTGATTACTGCAAATATTAGTACAATAACCATTGCACAGGAAGTGTGTCCTTTGGGAATACGTGATCTGTTGTCTGAGTACATTGTTTGTGTCCTGATATTTCAAGTTCAAGAACCAAGGTTTTTGATCGCCATGAAGTGAATAAATTTGCCATATGAAAAACTATTGTTGCCAACCAGGCAAAGTAATGCTTGTATCTAAGCAAATAATGTATAGCGTTCTTTTTTTTTATATAGTTTTGTTGTTCTTTCACATCATCTGTGAACCTGTTCGTTTAATGCCTTCAGGAAAAAATCTTGCCTCAAAATGTCTAGAGCATTGGCTGCTTTGTAACCACAAAGGTTTCCTGAAGATAATTTTAAAAGGTGTTGCTTTGTGACTTTACTGTTGCCTTTATATTTAAATAAGTTTCTGGATGTGTACCGTTTTATGGAGCCTTAACCAAGTAGTACTATTTACTATCAAATATTTAAATCTTGGTGATATGTCTATTCTGTAGATACACACTTAAATGATCCTGTTTTACCTTTTCTTTTTGGTTGACATAGATTTAGGAATGGACTACCAGAACCAAATGCTCAGCTGAAATTACTGCTACTGAATATGGATAAGAACCGGTATCCATCTCTAGCTGTCTACTCCCCACCCCTTTTGTTTTTTTATTTAAGATGTCATCTTTGGAGCAGTACAAGTCATACTAATCTACTAAGAAAGAATTATCATTTTACTTGTAGATCATTTCAACTTACTTATGCTTTCATGTTTCATTATTCGAAGATCTTTGCTACACGTTTTTGCTTTCTGCTGGCTTCCAATTTTCTACTTATGCTTTCTTTATTGAAAGAAGGGCTTTATGGGTTATCTATACATATTCACTGACATAGCAACCAATTAATCACAGAACCATGCTCTGCAATATTGCACTGAACTGAGGTTTTCCTGTGTTATCATCAGTGAGGTTTTCATGTATTCTTGCAGGAGCACCCTAGACAATTCGTTCATACTTAGTTTTGGGGTAAGTGTTGCTCTGTCATCAGCATGAACTGTGATCAGGCCATTGAAAACAAATTTGATCTGAAGTATGTGTATATTGTCATAATCCTCTGCGTCTGGTTCTAACTCCACGAAACAGGTAATGCATCATGTGTCGATACATATTTTTTTAATATATCAACACTACTTTAGCTTTAAAAATTAATAAATTAACTTTTATATGCAGGATACTTCCAAGTACACTTTAGCCATCTGCATACTTCAGCTGCAAGAAGTCAAGACGCCACATCTTTGTCTTGAAATTTGAGTTATATATTTTTATTATCTTTCTTGAAGACTTATGTAATATTGTTGTTCGAAACCTCACTATTGCAATATATTTTTAAATAACAAAACAACACTCATACATATATTATCATGGTATTATGTTTCCCGTTGCAACGCAACGGGCATTTACACCTTTTTAGGCAAACAGATGGTTTACCAAGTACCAACATATTCATCCTAGCAGACTAGACAACAAATGCAATGTGTGTATATGTCCACAAAGACAAGGAATTCCAACTGCTGACCCGTCGTATCAAGGAACAGAATTCCATGAGATTCGAGACAGCCGATACACATGGATCTCAGCTTCTGGAGTATGAAATTATTACTGACATATTAGTAATAGTACTAACCAAGTTCAGACCTACAGTTCAGAAGTTGCAAAACAAGGCACTCCAACTATTGTGCATCGTTATCACAAAAGTATCTCGCCAGCTCCAAGGAAAACAGAGAAAGTAACCATGCTTTGAACTGACGCAAGAGCCACGCAGACGGGAGAGCTCACACAGGAGTACCATCTTACTATGCCTAGGTGAGTTTAGCGCCCCTCTTGAACCGAGGAACACGGGGAAAGGCAGCCAAACCCTTTGCGTCTTTTCCCATTTCAATATATCGCAAAATGCAGAACCCAACTCCAGTTTTGATTTTGTAACACCCCAAAAACGCAGGGGACGCCAATGAAGAGATTAACGGCAGCAAGCCCGTAATGAAGTCTGAACTGAACGTGGACAAAGAGGGAAAGATCAGCCATTACCTGCAATCTCCTTGTCCTCCACAGAACCGTGAGCTTCTCCACTGGCCTCCCCAATGCCAATCTCATATCGCTGTCGTCCTCCTTCCCCACCTGCAGCGGAACGAACGAGCAGGAACGGCCATCAGAACCACCGAACGGAAAAAGTAACGCATCTAATCTACATAAAACAAATCGAGAAACCCCGGATGTACCGAGCACGGTCCGCCCGGCCGCATTGTGGTCGCCGGCGTCCTCCTCCCTCTCGCCCGCAGCCGGCGGCAGCGCCTTGCCGCAGTGCTTGCTGTGGGAGCGGCGGAGCTTGGCGCTGGGGCGCGGGTTGCTGTACTGGTACCCCCGCTGAGCGGCGCCGCCTCCTTCCCAACTTGCCGCTTCTCGTCGGTCTCCATGGCTCGGGCTCCGCTGCGCTGAGCCAATGGATGGCAGGGCAGCCGCGCCAGAGATGATGGAACGGCGATCGGCTTTGGCTGAGGCTACCGCTGCTCGGTTTTGAACGGGGGTTTGGGTATGGGGGTTTTGGGAAGTCCCTTCGGAAAACTGATGCGGCGGCGTGTCAAGCTTCCTAGGGAACCCTAGAAGGAAAGGTACTCCGCCCAAAGCTTACGGCCTGGCCCAGCACACCTGTGGCCCAGTACAGATTTCAAACAAAATGATGTGTTTAGATGAGCTTTTGATTGCCTCAAAAAAAAAAAAAGATGGCATGTCTGGTCGGAATTCAGCTAGGCCGGAATCACATAGCCCCAACCGGTTGGCCCGCCAACCATTATTTGGCACGTCCAAACTGCTCCAAGATCCGTGCCCGCTTCCCACCCTTCCCATTCCCTGCTCATTTCCCCATTGTTTCCCGCACTCTCGTTCCACCCTCCCATTCCCACCTTTTCTTGTTGTACGTACCATGCGCAGTCACTCTCTGCTCTTCTTCAGTTTGCCTGTACTATACGCACTGTCATTGTGATTCTCACTCTCCCAAGCTCTTTCTTGATCTTTCCATCTCGCTTTGCTTTTCCCTTTTGGCCATTTATCCATTTTTCTTAATTTATATTGTATGCTGCATTTATTATTATTTTTATTAATCATTCACACGTCTCTCTGGGTAAACAAACTCCCACCGTATTAACACCCTTTTCTCAACTTCTAACTATAACTTTTTATTTCACATAAAATTATTTAGTAATTGGTTTTAAATATAATACGAAAATGTGCTTCTTGATGAAACTAGTATTTTTATATAAATTAATTGAATATGGCATATTTTTTAACATTGTTCTAGAGTTGTATCCTTTTGGACAAAGGTAGTACTTACATTTGTACACCAAGCATGTAGAATAAAACCTGCTTGTTTTTAAATTTAATTAAACCACACAAGCAGACTCATGCACCTTTAATCACAAATTAATAAAATTTTAATTCTTCTTCTCTATGTTTAATTTGTAACTCCAAACATGGAGGAAGAATATATAATATATAATATTTATGTATGTATATCTTCTCAACTATAGTACATTTAAAAAAGTGAGAATCACAATAACAAGGTCATCGTAGATAAGTTACTGTCCCACTTCTCTAAAAAAATACAAAATAAAAAAAAAAAAAATCTACAATGGTTTCTTTTTTACAATCTTATCCGGATTGGAGTGAGTACAACGCGCAGGCGCTTAACACGCAAAGCAAATTACGCTTTATTTAGAACGTATTTATTTAAACTAAAATAGACAAATCAAGGGAGTGTTGGACGAAATCAGATGTACTTGCATCGATGCAGCGGGGTAAAGATAAGATCGTTCATGAGATAATACAAAATCTGATAGTAATATTGAATAGAAGATAACCGAAAAAAGAAAATCCTAGCTAATTCAGTTCTGAGTCTGACTCCAGTCTCCAGATTTACATGCCGTCAACAACATGCTATGTGCCCTAAACTCTATGAAGTTGCACACATCAGATCTGCATTCAAATGGACAGGACTGAATTCTAGTAACGGTACCAATCTGTGCATAGCTACAGCATATTTGTGTTTTCCTCTTTAATTTTTGCTAGTTTTGCATTTTGGGTCAAGACGTCTCTCGTGGGCAGCATTTTTCACCTGCAGAGATATGACGATCTTAGTTATAGGTAAGCACAATATGGAACAATTACACACAAGTGCAGTTTTGACTAGTCTCAGGCAAACTTAACTTGTGGCAACTGGCAAGTTGTAACGGATAGTGGCAGTATCTGACCTCTTTGATTAGAAAGCTGATAACTGCTTCATCATCCACAAATTCCTTAAGGGAGATCTTGAGAAATTCCATATCCAGATGAATCTGCTGAAATCCACTTCTGTTGAAAGTCTGAAGACGGACAAATTCTAGCAAGCTTTTCAGGCAGAGCTTGATGACAGTAGAAATAACAGATTCCTGAAATTTACCCAGAATACAAGGAATTACAGTCAAAAGCCGCCAAGTGACGTTCCTGTAGATGGAAGAAAAATATACTAGAACTATAGCATATCTGTCCTAGTAGCATCACAAAATTCAATTGGTAAGTGTAACAAAACCTTCCAAATTATAGGGCCCACAAGTGCTAATTATCGGTACGACGACCTTTAATAGCCACATATGTGCACCTGTAACCTGAAAAATACTATTAACTATTCCAACCAGGATCCGTTACGAGGTCATTGCAGTATTACAACAGTTTTCATACATAATCAGAGTAAAACAGCGAAAGACTTATATTACAATAATTTTTACAACCATTTATCCAAAACCAGTTTTACAATATATAAGTAGGAGTAAATGAAAGTTTATTACATATCTCTCACTAACTACCCCAAATTTCACGGGTCTCACTTCTCACTCATCGTCACTATCCTCCCCGATGGATCGTCATGCAAAGATGGTCTGTGCGCATGACTACACGGTCCTGCAACATGGGTTAACAAACCCCGAAAGTACGGAGTACTCAACAAGTCTTACCCGACTAAAGAAAATAGATGAAGACTCAGGAATGCTGGTCTAATAGGATTCAAGATAAGACTTTTAGCAAGAAATCAAGGACTCTTTTTGCAGAAAAGCTTACTAGGAGTGAGTCCTTACTTTCAATATTTTAATCCCAATTAAGTTTCTCACCTACTCTAGGTGATCTTACACTAGAGCACACACTTCTTGGATATTCCATCACTTAATCCATCTCTTCATAGTTCCATACTTAAACTACGATGTAAGGGGAAACCGAGTCTCCATGTCCGAGAAGCACGGCGATTTCGAAATCGATTAACCCAACCGGGGAGTTCTTTCCACACGACATATGTAGCACCTAAGCTTGCATATATCAACCCTTTCTTGGATACTCAAAAGCGGAACCGCGTCCTCGCCACCCGAGAAACCTGAGTACACCTCACACCTTGGGAATCTAACCCACAGCATCCGAGAATTTAACCCACGAGTGTACACGCTACTCCGCCATCTCTCCACTCCTCCTTGTTGGGTTTATGCGTTTCCGATTTGACACCCCGAGATCGGGCTTACCGAGTATGTGGTCGCACTAGTTTCGATCGTCTGGGGCGACGCCCGACGGAGCGTGCCATTGGCCAAAGACCTCGAGCGCGAGTGTGCGTTCCAAAGTCTCGATCCACATTGCTTACAACGAGCGGTCCTTAATCGACAAGCCGGAAATACTACACCGAGACTCCATTCTCGGTGCAAATTACCCGACCGGTCTCAAATTTCAATACCATATCCCAAATGGTTTCATCATATAACATCCTTGTTCATCAAATGCCCATTCGGGCTATCATAAGAGACTTGTCACATTTTGACTCAAAAGTCTAACTAATTTAGCATGGCTAAGCATTTCTAAGCATTTTACCAAAACGGGCTATCAAGGTAGATATCGAAATAATCAAGGATTGGTAATGCATCAATTAGGTTATCACACAACTCCTATCACCTAATGCAGTGTGTATAAAGCAAATGTGATATAAAGCTTTGTAAAAACACAAGGAATGTTTAAATGAACCGGGGCTTGCCTTGGTTGTGAAATAACCCGACTCGACGATGGATCACAATAATCGAACTCGGATCAACAAGAAAACCCTCTTCGGAAGCTTGATCAACGATCTCTCGATCGCCTTCGTTCACTATACGAAAGAATAACATATGCTTTACATGATGCCGTGTATATAAACATGATGCGCTAGAGTGCATGAAACGATAAACACTTGAGTACAACTTTCCTTCACGATAAAGTTGCAATCCGACAAAACCAACTTGTTGAACTACTCTACGAGATATCATCACCATTGCCTAAGGAGTTCTCAAGGACCACTTGATAAAGGCATGGTTTAGGGTTCACAAAACAATCCAAGATTCACCCAAAACCCTAGGTTATAAGTCATAAAACAAATTATTCAACACATGAAATAATAGAGCATGAATTAATAATTATTTTAACTTTCTTTAAACAAGCTCAAAATTTTTGTACAAGTAGATCATGTCATGAAATCGTGTCAAAATAATTTTCATGATTTTGGATAAATAGAATAATTATTAAAAATCAAGGAAGATGCATTTTTCAATTAAAATTTGTATTTTTAAATCATGCCCAAACTATTTAAAATTCAAGTTTCATAATTTTCCTAGATAGAACATATGATGGGAAGGCTACACAAAAATTTTTAAATTTTTGAGCTAGCATTTGAATTTATATGAAATTTGGAAAATCGGACACTATTCAAATAAATGAAATTGAATAAAACATTTCATAAATGAAAAAGGGTTTCGGGTTGAATGCCCGCGATCGCGTACCGCGGCCCGATCGTTCACGCGCCCACTACGTGTATGACGGACCGGCCAGTTTTGAAATAGTGATGGGCCTACCGGTGAATGGTGTTAGTTGGCGGTGAACGAATGCGAATGGCTTTATCGCTGGTTTTGGCCCGGCCGAAGTCACGCTTCGCCGACGTCGGCGGTGCTCACCGCTCGTGCGGCGCGCGGCAGCGTTCGGCGTCGGCGCGGCGGACCAAAAGAAAACGGAGAGAAGGAGGGCGGCGGGAGCTCACCGCGATGCTAGAACGGGCTTGGTTACGGCGAGCTAGGCGGAGGTGGGTCGACGGGCGATGGCGGCGGCGGCGACAACGGCAGAACGTTCGGCGAAGCGGGGTCACGGCCGGGAAAAAGGATCGAGCCAATCACGACTACATCATCTAGAGGAGGGAAAACGCGCGAAGTGCAAGCAAAAGCTCACCGGAAGGAAGCGGCGACGGTCGGCGTGGCGGCGTGGCGGCCGGCCGGCGAAGAAAGATGGGGTGGCGCGGATGATTCGATGGCAAAGGATGCGGGAGCGGGCTCAATCGAAGCTCAAGGATGTTGTGAGGCGGCGGGCTAGCTAGTTTGCAGAGAGATGGCTCGGCGACAAACGACGGCGACGGATGGCGGCGATTCCGGGCGGCAAGTTTAAAAAGGAAAACGGGCGGCGATGGCGACCTATTTATAAGAAGGAGGCCGGACGGTGGGCGGCGGCGTCGCGAAGCCTCTCGGCCGGTCGGTTTAGCGAGAGGTCGGCGGTGGGCCGCCGGCGGCGGTTGGCGGCGGCGGTGGCGGCCATATAGGGCAAAATTGTCGTATAGCCCGATTCCAAACCCTAATTTCCAAATTACTCCCAAAAAATTGAACGAACTCAAAAATCTCCAAGAACAAAGTTTGCTTAAAATTTCAAGATCTACAAATTTCATAATTGGGACATTTTCAAATTCGGCTGGAAAATAGACTTTTTTTTGAAATGGGGTCAAAAAGTAGGAAATTTGAATTCAAAATTACTTTTAAAATTATGTAGAAACTTGAAAAACTTTGTACATATCTTTTGTTCATCTCAACAAGATCTACAAACTAGCTTTTGGAAGTTTTGTCAAATTTTGCTTAGATTTTGAAATAGAGAAAAGGGGGCAAATAGGGTTTTGTCGAATTCAAAATTACTTTAAAATTTTGAACTAAACTTTGAAAACTCAAAATACCAACTTTGCTCAACTTTGAAAACTCTACCTTTTTCCTTTTGTGACCACCCTCAAATTCTTGATAAATTTTGAATTAAAGAAAAGGAAACAAACTAGGGTTTCAAATCGGGGTTTCCGACAAGGGGGGTAACTTCCTAATCGATTCTTTTTCTCAGTCTTTTTCGGCCGACAACAACGTAACCAAACATAAAATAAACTTATTTTAGTTCAATGCAACATATAGTGGGCTAAACATGCATGCTTTGCAATGATCATGATGACATGTCATATTTTATTAATAATAACACCGGGGGTGTTACAAAGAAGTCGCTCTATGACCTCAAATAGATAATGCATTCTAAATACTATGATGTAGGTGGCATTGATGTGGATTTATTTTGAAAAACTTGGGATATAAACTAGATGAGCATTCAAGCCTATTGGTATGTCATTCACTCCATTGACTTTAAAAGGGGTTCGATGGTTAACAGGGGAGAACCATAGAAGAATAGACTCCAAAATTATCATGGACAAGCTCATATGGCAGCAATGTTAATTACATGTTGTTAAAATACCACTTAAAATGTTGACAGAAATATTTTGCCAGGATCAATGAATATCACAGCATGGTGCGGTATATTCCTGCAACCTAATGAAACTTCAATTTAGCAATCAAGTGAAAAATGAAATGAAGGCAGAGATCATAAATACTACATGATGCACAAAAATGATCAGGTTATAGAAGTCTATAGTAGTCCCATTGAATAGGTGATCCTTTAGCAATTCTCCTGGGTAACATTATAGCATAACCATAAGTTTTTTATATTCATCTTGGCTGTTAACTGAACCATAAAAGTTTGTTATACAAGAGCACAAGTAAATAAAAATATTCCTCTCGATAGTCGGATGATGGAAATAACTAATTTCCTGAGCAAGTATGCAATGCCCTTGAGAAAATGACAACAGAAAAACTATCAACACATTATGAATTTCTGTTTTCACTTAAAACAATCAGAATGTGTATTCACTTAAAACTATACCAAGTAAGGTCTGCTTGACTTTAGATACCACACAATTGAACTAAAAGAAAAATGATAACTGTTACTTAGAGAAACTTTAGAATCGAAACTCATTTCCGAAAGCAGACTGAAATTTAGAGTTCTGAGTCTTAATATTTATGTACTGCTCCAAGGAACACAATATTCAGTTATTGACACTGACAGATCGATTTTTTTAAAAAAAAAAAAATGTACAAAGAACAAAAGGATTAAGCTATTTTAGATTACAAACAGTAGAGTTTCTGAGTATGTTTCTGATTATGCTCCCAAGGCAGAGGGGATTGACCCTTCACATGTAAACTACGTAAAAATAAACCACCATATGGGGCAGTGAGATCAAACTTCTACATAAAAGTGAGTAAAGTGAGTAACAGTGAACAATGGAATGAAAAGGAACAGAAGATAAAGAATGCTTCCTACATGGTGCAAGAATTTCTCTCTTCTGATGAACGATATAGCCAACATATTTCTCCAGGCACAAAAAGTGGTCCATATTCCACCTCCAAAAAAGGAAGATGCTAGCTCTAAAAAAGGTAAAAGTAGCCAGAATTGTTTCATTATGAAGTTTCACACTAGACAGTGGCCAAGTGATTGGATACGGCGCAACGCACCTCTGTTACTTTAGGAACTGTTGTTTGTTCAATGTAAACACAGAGTTGTGCAAGCATAAGTATCAAGACTGCTTGGACCCTTATCAATTTGCACAGAATCAATAATTGACTCTTGTGAAATTTTTTTTTGCTTCTCCCAGAAAGCACATGAAAATGCCAATCAAGTTTCTGGAAAAAGTATTGAAAACCTTCTTGTACCCAATCAATAATCAAAGCTCTCAGCTTTACAAGCAACTCTATATTGCCATCTATCAGATAGATGATGAAATTCCTGGAAGCAACATGGCCAGAAATAAAAACATTAAAGCAGAGGATGAGATATATGTTGCTTGAAAATGCAGTGAATCATATCCTCAACACAGAGTGAAGCAATAAACTTATTACCTAGCATATTTGTCACATGGAAATAAACGTGTGCGGCCTGAGACTACACATGTACATATATCAAGACAAATTTCACCAGTCTACAAACAGAAAAACGAAAATAAATGTAACCAAACAGAAATTGCCGCTTAATATTGAAGACTCAGATTTAATAAATGATAAAAGAGGGCATCAGTCTTATATAAATTTGAAATGCACATTTGGGTGGACATTTATCTGGGTCAGCTTACCCTCGCTGTACCTCCTCTAGCTGGGTCATACTCTAGTGAATGTAAAATTAAATGTGTTCCTCTAACTGCAGTCTAGAACAGAATTTTTGTGACAAAAGGAACATAGCCAACAGATGATTGAACAATATCACAACAGATTTGCCACCTGATCAAAATGAAACAACAGCACAAACCCAAAGGACTTTTTATTACAAACATATTTTTGAAGGACAAGTGGAACAATTTTTCAAGGAAAGTAACAGTACAATAATTACATATTATAGTACGGATTGACCTATGTCACCAATAATAATAGAAAATACCACACTGGATAATTGATAAACAAACTCATTAAATCTGAAATAAACATCTCTACAGTGCGTCAGCAGCATTCAGATCGAATAAACAAATACATCTACAACCTAATTTTTTTATATATTCGGCAAAGTGGCAGCATAAGATTAACGTTGGTGGTTGGAATTTCTAGTAGTCCTATCGGTGGTAAAGGTAATGCACAACAAAATAAATTAAAAATCAGGAAATAAAGAGGATGGGACTTTGTGACGAACCTGCTAATCTACAGCGCCTAATTAATTATAGAAGAAAATAAAAATGAAGAGGACAAACCTGGCTGCGGCAACAATCTCCAGCCACCCCCGCACATGACAGCTCCATCCTCAGGAATTTCCCATACCAAAGACACATACGGTAAACAACACCGAAATCACACACTCGATGCGCAGCTGCTAAGAACAAGAAATAAAGGTAAGCAACTCGATGGGATCTTTGACGGGATCAGTGACTCGAAGAAGCAAATCTGAGAGAGAAGACGACTTGGAAAAACGAATCTGAGGAGAACAGCAGCACAAATCTGAGCGAGAAGAGAGAACGGGGAGAGAGACGGTGAGAGGGTGAGAGGGAAGACGGAGGTAGAAGAGAGAGAGATTAGGGCGGGGAGAAAGAGAAGGGGGCAGCAGTTTGAAGTGAGAGAGAGAGAGGGTGGCGGCGAATGGTGGACGACGGAGAGAAGAGACTAGAGAGTGGAGGGAGGTAGAAGAGAACTTCAGATGGGAATTGAAAGGATGGGAATAGAATGAGTCAAATGTATGGAAGGTGGGAAAGACAGGAATAAAAAGCAGGATTGGGAAGTAGAGAGGAAAAGGAGGCACGAATCTTGGAACAAACAGAACCGGAGGATAATGTCTAGCCTGCCGGACGGTTGTGGAAAAAGGCGTTGATAGGATGATTGTCCATCTCGTCCGGAGGTCCATCTCGTCCGGACGTTGCAGCTAAGCGATCTTGTTTTGCTCGGACGAGATGGACAATCATCCTCCATCCATGTGGTGTGATGCCATGTCCGGTGTCTCCGCGGACTAGCAGAGTATCATCGGGCGTCATGTGCCATTGCCGCCCGGCGGCGGGGTGCCATCCCAAGTAGCCAACCACTAGGAACCAAACTGCAAGGTCCCAAGAATTATCAGGTTTGGGTTCTTTGAAAGTTCTTGAAATAAACATGGACATGCTGGACGCCAAATTGTTCAGCAGATGAGCCGCCGGTAAGACTGTGATGTTTCAGAGGAGGAAGAGACCTTGTGTTTTCTGATCTGAATTTCGATCAGTATTCGTATTCGTATGGTATCTAAATGAAGGCAAGAATCAAGGCCAGTGATTCCACTTAGCGCGGTGCCCGCTGGACAAATACCATGGCGAGGCTCGAACTGTATGGATTGCACATGTGCGCGTCGCGTTAGTCGCACGATAGTACAACTAGCTAAGCACCACTGTTTTGCTTAATGAAGCACGTGCACGTTTTCGAAAAAAAAAAGCAAGGCTACTAATCCCAGAATTACCGTGGTCCTAACTAAAGTTTGTGTAATAATACTGTCATCCACAGCACCGTCGTTCATTGCCAAGCTGTGCATAACAACTTCTTCATTAGGATATGGACGCAGAGCAGAAATTAATTATGGGTTGTCCCAAAACTGTTTACACCAGGAAGACTTAAAAATAATGATGCCTAAGTTGACGATAAACTCGTTCTAAAAAAAAAAGAATGACAATGAAGTCTTCCACGATGTGACACAATTCAGAGAAAAACCTCCTCCGTCCATTGTAAAAAGAATATACCACATTTTTTTTTTTTTTTAAAAAAGTTTCAATCTTAAAGTTGAATAAATATATTAAAAAAGTACTAATATTTGTGATACCAAATACTCCATCCGTTTCAAATTATAAGTCATTCCGAGAATCTCGAAGAAGTCAAAACATTTCAAGTTTAACCAAAATTATATAGAAAACTATGAAGATTTATGAAATCAAATAAATATGCCATAAACATATAAGTAATGAAGAATCTAATGGTATTCAATTGTCATTGTCATTATAAATATTATTATAAATTTGGTTAAACTTGTGATGTTTAGACTCTCCAAGATTCTTTGAGTGACTTATAATTTGGGAGTGAGGGAGTAAGGGAGTAAGTGTTATTATATTAATCATGCAATTGCCAGCTGACCGAACACACAATTTTATTTGATTTGGATACGAACACACGGATGGCATTTTCATACGAATACTCTGTATTCGTATTCTTTTTGAAGAGTAAACCAACTTCAAGTTTAAGTTAAAATAAACGAAAAATAACGCAAAATAAGATTGATCATTCAATATATTTTATAAATAAACTTATTTAGAGATACAAATGTTTTCTATAAATTTAAATATCGATTGACCTGTCTAAAAATCAAAATCGAAATGTATACCCCTTTTGCTTTCGGAATGGGGATCGAGTACATGTGTACAAAAGATAGCCTTATTCATTTGGCAGTGCATAACTCACACTTGATAGCAACACACAAACTGACAAGAAGCAACACTTACACTCACACCATCCAGGGCTGACTGGTGCTGATCCACGTACTAGGCCCTGCCGCCTAGACGTTCCCACAGGCGTCTGACGATGCTCTCAATGCCCTTGAGCAACAGCACGGCGACCTGCATGTAGTAGACAACCTTGTTGAGGGCATCCGTGTCCGCAGGGGGCGGAGGCGCGTTGTTGCGGTCGCCGGCGTCCAAATCTGCGGGGGCAGAGGCGCGTTGTTGGGGGTCCTTGGCGTCGTCCTCATCTGCGGTGGGCAGAGGTTCGTCGGGGTTATCGGCGAATTTCTTTGCCTGCTCGAGATATGCGTTCATGCGGGGCGTGGCGAAGAGGCGGACCCCGTCGTCGACGCCCTTGGCGGCGAAGCGCTGGCGCGCATGGGAGAGCTCGACGGCGAGCGCGTAGGGTTTGCCCTTGGTCTTGTACACATCCTCGTCAGCCATGCAGTCCAGCAGCTGCTGCAGCTCCGTCTTGAGCACGGCCACAATGGGGTTGTTCTCGTCCAGGACGCCCTCCAGCTCGCCCTGCGCCTTCTTCAGACTGTCCTTGGCGGCTCCCAGCTTCCGGTCGTCCGCCAGGAGCCTCGCCGCCCTGATGGACGCCGCGTGCTGCCGCCGGAGCAGCTCCGCCTCCAGCTCCGGCGTGGTCGCGCCGGCGCTCGCCGTGCTAGTGCGCTTCACGTGGAGGGTCTGGCCTACCAGCTTCTTCCTCTCTGCGCCCGGGCCCGGCTCCGGCTCGTCGTTAAGGTAGCTCACCTCCACGTCCAGGATATCCGCGTTGTAGTCGCTGCTATCGGTCGCTCTGAGCGAGAGGTCGACGACGACCTTGCGCACTTCGCCGCTGAAGAGGTCGCCGAACATGACGGTGACCGCGCCGGACTTGGCGTCGGTCTTCTGCCTGAAATCCCCAGGGTCCACCTTAACGATCTTGTCGAGGTCATGGTCTTCCGGGTGGCTAGTACCAAGAACAGCAGCAGGCTTGGACAGGATCAGGTACAGGTCCCGCACCACCACCGTGAGGAGACCGGCCATGAGCTGCGAGAAGACGTCCACCATGCTCATGCCTCCTTTGTCCATGACGGGGTTATACGTGCCGCCGCCGCTGGCGAGCTTCTGCAGGAGATTCATGTCGGCATTGGCGCCTAGCGAGAGCGTGTAGACGGGGTAGTTCTGCGGGTTGCGGACCCTCGTGGCGTCCCCATGGTTCTGCTCCCCGTCGGACATGAGGATGACGCCGGCGGTGCGGGAACCGGCGGTGTACCGGCGGCCGTCCAGGACCTGCAGACCCATCTGTAGGCCCGCCTCGATGTTGGTGCCGCCCGTGGCGAAAGGCCGTTGACCATGTCCGTGACGACGGGGACGGCGTCCTCGGACATGGCGCGCAGTGGGCACTTCCTGTCGGCTTCGCCGTTGAACGTGACGACGGACAGGCGGTCCATGGGGGTGAGCTTCTTGATGATGAATCGCATGGCCGACTTGAGCTTGTCCAGCCTGCCGTGTCCACCCATGCTGCCGCTGACATCCAGCACCACCACCAGGTCCAGCGCCGCCCTTGCGGCCGTGGAAGACGAGCTGCTCACATCCAGCAGCACGCGCACGGTGTTGGCTGCCAGGGGCGCCTCCTTCGGGTAGTAGGGCTTCACCGACGCTTTCCCCACGTCACTGAACCCACCCACTTTCTTCCCTGCACAACATATAAACATGACAGTTTCAAAACATATAAACATTTTAGATGCCTGATTTCTTAATGATTTCAAGCAATATTAATAAGGACAATACAAGGTACAATTAATTGAAAAGACAACTCACAAGAGATATTTATTTAATTTCAGTCAGGCAACATTCTTGTATCACTAACTAGTTTTGTTACTGCGGACGAGCTAGTAGCTCAGTGGTGGGGATGCCAGGAATGCATCTCACCGGTCAGGGTTCGAACCCTTGATCCCGCACCTGCTGTAGTGAACAGTAGCTTACGGTTACTGTTCATTACTTGGTGGAATAAATTTCAGGTATGCCTCTCCGTGCGTGGTGCCACAACGGTAGTGCGATGCTCCTCGTCGGCGTGCTTCAGAGCCTGGTGGTTTACGGTGATCTTCGGATGGACGCAGAGTGTGCGGGTGTGTGTAGGCGCGTGCGTTGTGGTGGCGTGAGTGTGTGAGTAGCGTATGAGCAGATCTTCTGGTATCTTCCGATAGGAGAGGCTTCAAAAACTAGTTTTGTTACTTTTGTGATTTGTTATTTGTCTTTTTTGTGTCATAATATGTTCTTTTTCCATCACCTTCTTATGGAAAATATTTGCGTCGACATAAATCAATTTTTTTCAACTTTGTGTATATGTCTAATGGCTTTTTTATAGTTGGTACCAAAAATTTCACATTGCACCTATAAAACGTGTGCAACAACCATGACCCGAAAGCAAACTTTTCTTTTTTTGCGACAAGAAAGCAAACTAAAATTTATGCACCTACTCCCTACATTTCACAAATAAATGCATATTTTAACTTCTACACTTCATGTTTGACCATTCGTCTTATTTAAAAAGTTTTTAATAAATATTTTATGATTTATTTTATTAATAAAGATACTTTCATAATAACTTATTTATTCAAACAAAAAGTGCAAAAGTCAAAAATATGTGTTTATTTGTGAGACGGAGGGAGTAAATTTTAACCCTTTTTTTTCTCTAGTCAAACAATGATCTAATTAATTTATTTCCTGAAACGATAAAAACTTAGGCATCTGAACCTGATAGGGATCGGATAGAAGTGTATGGAGAATTCGAGATAAATGTATCTCGGGAAAAAAAAAAACATTGGAATCAGGAGCAACAATCGATCGATCTGGACATGATGTGACGCATGATGCATCTTACCTGCATTGGAAGGAGGAGCGATAGGCTGCTCATCGTCGTTGAACATCTTGGGCGCCGACGACTCGCTGCTGCGGCACTGGAACTAGCTCTAAACAGCAGGCAGATCGACCGGAATCTGGTTAATTCAGAGCTTATTTGCTAGCACCACTACTGGCGGCACATATATATATATACATGTAGTGTAATGTTAGGGACTTCAGAGAGGAGAGCAGGAATGAGACAGGAAGGTGAGGGGGAGGTCGCTCGACGCGGGGAGGAGGAGGTGTGGAAGACGACGACGACGACGACTCGACGAGGTCGTCAGCTCCTCACGGGAGGTTGTTGGGGACAGATTTTTTTTACTATGAACAGGCTCAAATTTGTCTCTTGCCCTGATCTCGCTACGAGCTTCCTTTTTTGCGAACACGCTACGACATTTTTTCTAATATATATTTTGTCTGACAGTCAAATGTGACCAGGCGCGAAGTGCTACGTCATTTTCTAATATATATTTTGTCTCACATGTAAACTCAAGCGCGCCTTCCGAGACCGTGAAGGGTCGCCACTCCCTCCCCGTATAGTATATCGGAATGAGTAGAGATCCTTAATTTATTATTATTATTATTATTATTATTATTATTATTATTATTATTATTATTATCATCATCATTATCATTATTATTATCATTATCATCATCATCATCATCATAATTTATTATTATTATTATTATTGAATTTAGGCTTTAGGATTAAAATCTCTTCATGCCAAATATTTTTAGTATTGGAGATTTATCTCGTACTCCTCCTCTCCAGCGACAACAAGGGGGGCAGGGTAGAACCGTTTCCCCATAATGGCTCTGTTGAAAATAGAGAACAACAAGTATGACATCATCAAGTTCATCGGCATGACAAGATGGAGATGTTGTCACCACCATACAATAATTTTCTCCAATCTCTTGTATGCTTTTGTTGTGGTTAGATCTGACAACAATGAAAGACTAAGGAGATGAAGTTTTTAGATTAATCTTCCTCATTCTTAATGCTTCGGTGCTAGAAAGAAGGGAGACACAAGAAATAAGTCTCTAAATTCCGCATGTAGTAATGTTGGCTCTCGTTCGTAAGGCATCTGTTCTCAGACCTTTTCTTGATTGTTTGTCTATGTGATCATTCATAAGAAGCGTCATACAAGTTTGGATGGGAGATTTGGACCTATTAATAGCGTGGGCAGTATAGATGAAAATCAGTTTCTCGATACATGTAGTATAATTCAGAGTGCTTGTAACGTAACGATGTATACTTAGCTTTGGAAAGCAGTTGCTGACCTACTGCACTATACGTTCGTCCTTATTATAGTACCAAATGGCTAATAGCTTTGTGTTGTTCAGTGTTACCGATGGAACTCAAAGCTAATATCTAGCTACATTCATTGACTTGAGCTGACACACATTCAGTATTGGTGTCCACACTCCAGTAACGTGAGCACTCGGTTCAAAAGATCAGTTTGTTGTACTGAGTATATTGATCTCTTTTCAAGACTTGCAAGAAGTCTGGTTTAACAATGGATGAAATTTCTATTCTACATCGGATCAATTTGAGATTTACAACCCCATGTTATAGCTGTATTTCTTTAACTTGAGCTGGCACACATTCACAAGTTGGTGTTCACACTTCATAACCCAGTACACTCGGTTCAAAAGATCAAGTTGTTGTACTAAGTATATATTGATATCTTTTCAAGACTTGCAAGAAGTCTGGTTTAACAATGGATGAAATTTCTATTCAGCATCTGATCAATTTTTATATTTATAACCCCATGTTATAGCTGGATGTACTCTTTGACTTGAGCTGGCACGCATTCACCTGTTGGTGTTCACACTTCACGTCCCAGTAACGTGAGCAATTGGTTCACAATCACAGAATATACATTGATTTCTTGTCAAGACTTGCAAGAAGTCTGGTTAAACAATGGATGAAATTTAATTTCTATTCTGCAGCTGATCAATTTCAAACGTATAACCCCATGTTATAGCTAGCTAGATGTTTTGACTTGAGCTGGCACATCCATGGCGTCCACATGCCAGTAGCGTGATCACTCGCTTCACAAGATTAGAATACACTGGACATATTGATTTCTTTTTCAAGACTTGACTGACTGATTAAGTTAACAATGACTGACTTAGCTATTCTTCGTTGAACTGAGCTGGCGGGAATTCAGTTATCGGTGTCGCGTGCACACGCACATCCACGTCCCAGCGCTCGGTTGGTAACAGATCAAGTCATGTACCCTCTATATTCTATGACCTGAGGGCTTTGGGAGATGCAACCCTCCCTCGTTGGCAGTGTGATCACATTGACATAGTAACGACGACTTCGAGTCAAGAAGCTTCGATCACATTGCCAGCTATGGAAGTGGCCACGCAGCCGGTGCGGGTTCGATTTGTGGAATATTTTTAGACGGCACCTTCCTGCGCATTTCTCATTAAAAAGACACTCACCCCTATATGAACACACGCCACAAAAACCTAACCTCTGTGGGGGATCGATATTCACGATGTCTTAGGTATGGCCTAATCAAACCAAGACTCGAGCACAGTCCCGCCCGGCGGAACAACCGAGCTCTTAGGCCAAGCCAGCAGACGAGCTCTCCCATCTCCCACGAGATTTCTCCGCCTCGCCCGAACTCGATGGACACCCCCCAACTTCATAACAAGGACAAGCTCGACATGGAACTTCTCTCCGACTCGCTCGAGCTCCTCCTTACGACTCACGGAGCAGGGCGACTCTCTCCACCTGGCTGAAGCTCTCCGCTCGAGGCTCGACCGGGGATCTCTTCAAGTCTCGCTCGAGCTCCTCCGCTGATGAGCTCTACTACCCCTGTAGCGGGAATCTGCACGAGCTCATCCGCCTGTCTTCCCCGAAGCCAGTGGGGGCGGGATGAGCTCGGCGATTCACGTCATATTTCACATTTTCACCCCGGATCATACTCTCTTCTCCTTTTTTTGAGTCCTCTATCTCGGCAGCGCCCATGTACCCCTCCCCTTGCTACTATAAAGGGGACCCTCGCCCCAAGAAGAGGGGGACTCTTAAGCATTCACACATCCTCACGGACACTCCACTCGATATTGGCACTTGCCTCAATCATAGAGACTTGGGATCCAGCTCCCTCTCGCCTTGCTTGTGCGCACACCACGGTATGAGCGTTTGAGCTGATAGTGATCACCACTAGACTAGGGTGCACGATTTGCCCCGAACCAATATACATCTTGTGTCATTGTCTCTAAAGCTAGGCCACCGAGCACACGCTAGCCGGTCGATTATTGTGTGGTATTAGACCACGACACCTACCCCTATGAACACCTCCGAAGGTTCTGAGGGCACCTTCGATTCGATTTGTGGAATCAATTCTCAAGTCTCTTGACCAAGGTTTGGTCAGAAATTAAACTCTACATTCCACTCTTGTGTGAACTGTGAAACCATAAGCCCACAAAAGGAACTACAAGGTTTGCTCCCATTGCTTACTGTCAAAAAAATTAAAAAATGCTCCCATTGCCTATTTTTTTTTTAGATAATGGAATTAACACTCCGCCTCTGTGGCAACGCACACAACCTAAATCCTCTGACTATGACTATACACGGCCAAACTTATTACAAAAAACTAAGAATAAAAAGGCTTCAATAAATAAAGATATACTGCCTGTTCCATTTTATAGGTCGTTTGTAGCATTATGATTAAATGTCTGGGTTTGATATTTGTTGCATGCATCTAAACACATTTATGGTCACATCAAAGAATCTTGCATGCATCTAAGAAAAACTAAAACGAACTATAAAAAGAAACGGAGGTAGTATATACTACATCCAAAAAAAATTAAGTTTATTACTCAAGACAAAAGTTAAAAAAAAAAAAAAAGTCTTACCACTGCGCTAGCTTATCAAGTGTTCCCCATTGCCTATGGAGCCAAGATTATAGGTTCAATAATCATGGGCTTGTAGAAGGACACGGTCTTCTACTCTTTATATAGTTATATAGTTCATTTGCAACTTGCAAGTAAGTGAGTATATTGTGTATACATGAACAGATGCCACAACTGTCCTTAGGAGAGGCTTGAGAAGAAAATTCTTTGAAGTGTTTGTTCTTGCATCGAAGCTAGTATACAATACCAGTAGTAGAGGCACATTAGCACACCGGCGCAGTTAGAGAATCCTGCTGCTTGTGTAAACCGGCCGGCCGGAATGAGCCGTGGCAGCATCGCGGCCTTCGCCTCCTACCGGCCGCCATGTCAGGTGGGACATCTTCTCGTGCCCGATCCCGCCGGCCCGTCGCAGTGACGAGGTACACCTCACAGACGGCAAATCCTACAACCACAACGGCCGACCCATCCCGGCGGCGGCTCTGAAGGCACTGATCGCCAAGAAACCCGAGCTCGCCTCCGAGTGCGGCGCCACCGCCGCCGACGTGGACACGGGCCGCGCCACCGGCCTCGTGTTCGTCTCGGAGGGAGGAGGGCCTGGAGACGCTGCACGTGGCTCTGCGCTTCGACGGCAAGGTGAAGGTGCTTAGGCTGGCCGAAATCTACGGCGCCGACACCTTCGGCGGCGTGCGCATGGAGGACAGCGGCTGTTTCGGCGGCGGCGCCGACGACGACCCTGCATCGTCTACGTCTCGACCAAGAAGCCGGTGGAGACCCGGCGCACCCCATGGACGGTGGTCTACCGGACCAACCTCAGGACTGGCGAGACGGAGACGCTCACCCATACGGCGAGTACGATCTGAGCCCGGCCGTGTCGCCGTCGGGGAAGAAGGTGGCGGTGGCCAACTTCAGGGACAACAGATGGACCGGCGAGATCGAGCACCTCAAGACCGACATCGTTGTGATGAACGTGGACCGGAACGTGGGCGACCGGGTAAGGTGCATCGAGGACGCCGGCTGGCCGTCGTGGGGCAGCGACAACGTCATCTTCTTCCACAGGGCGGTGGACAAGAGTGACGACCCCAAGAACCCAGAAAGGCTCACGCCGCACTGGGGCGTGTACCGGTACGACATCGCCGCCGGCCGCACCGAGCGTGTCACGGAGGAGAGTATCTACGCGATGACTCCGGCGGCCATCAGCGAGACCAAGGTGGCCGTGGCCACCATCCGCAAGAAAATCAACCAGATGGACGGCGAGCGTGACGTCGACATGTTCCGCCACATTGAGATCTTCGAGGTCGGCAACCAGCAGCCTCTTGTGCAGATCACCAGGTCGTGTGGCCCAAAGGCCGACCACTACAACCCCTTCGTGCTCCATGGCGGATCTTGCATCGGCTACCACCGCGCCACAACTGAGAGGCTGCTGGAGCAGACTGGGAAAAAAGCAACGTGGCGAGGAGCTTCGACAAGCTGCAGTCGGTGCACAAGAACGTGGATGTGTTGAGGGTGTCGGGCGTCTTCCCCACCGTCTCCTCCGACGGCTCCAAGATCGCCTTCGTCGACAACGACTTCAAGGCCGTCTGGGTCGCCGACGGACGACGAGGATTGCGTGTCGTCTGGGAGGTAATAGTGTAGTCATGGGACAGATTTTCAGTTGATTTCGTCTACCTTGCTAGCTGTTTATCGTCGTTCATCAATGGATTCGCTTCGCAGTGGAAAGGCGGAACAGTGTGTGCTCCACGGCGTGGAACCACGGCCGGGACACGGACGTACTCTACCTATGCGTCGGCGAGCCCTTCAGCCAAGACAGCCGACTGGAGATCCACGCCATCTTCGACGTATCAGGAGACGCTCCCCGAATACAGGAAGCTCACCACTGGAGGCTTCAAACAACGCCTTCCCGAGCAGCAACCCGAAGGGAACCAAGTTGGTGTTCCGGTCGACCAAGGATGCGCCGGCGCCGGAGAAGGGAGGTTTCCGGCGAAAGAACCTGTACATCATGGAGGACGCCTTGGCGGGGGAGTCGGCCGGGGTGACACGGCTCACCGACGGCGACTGGACCGACACACTGCCAGTGGTCCCCGAGCGGCGACTGGATCGTCTTCTCCTCGTCGCGACACAAGCCGGCCGACGCACCCAAGACGGACAACTTCCTCGACCCCGGCTACTTCGGCGTGTACCTGGTGAATCCGGCGAGCCCCGGCCGTCGTCAGGGGTGATCACGAGCGCGCTTCCTGGCGGCGCGCTGGTGGCCGGCCCCGGCCACGTGAACCGCAATGTTCAGCCCGGACGGCAGGGCATCGTCGTCACCGCCGACCTCGCCGCGGTGTCCGTCGAGCCCATCTCCATGCCCATGTTCCTGCACTCCGTCAGGCCCTACGGCGACATCTTCTCCTTCGACATCGACCCCGTCGACATCCACAAGAACGAGGACATCCAGAGGTTCCACCGCGTCACGCACAGCCGCTACGAGTACGCCACACCCGTGTGGACCCAGTTCGCCATTCACGACCCCAATGCTCCGTGGAACATGCTGGTGGCGCCAGACCCTAAAGTGAAGCCGGCGTGCCCCTATATGCATTCTGACGGTGGCCAGAACTGGCACATTGCCGTGCCACAGAAACGCTGCTAGTGAGTTGCTACCAAGGCAGGCTGCCCTGCTAACGAATTGTTCACCCTGTTGCTGAGCCTGAGCTCAGCATCGTTCAACATCCCAACATTGTAATATTTCCGATGAAGAAGAAAGGGTGTGTGTGATTGCAGCAGAAAGCAGTCATCCAACATAGATCGATGCTAAACTGACCGAGCTGTTAGTTAATTAGTTTTGCTCAGTCATCGACAGCACATCATTTGCCCATACTTTAATATGGAACTACCGTTTCTTTTCTTTGGCCATTTACAGGTCGAAAACAAGAACATAAATAAACATACGTTTTCATTCACATAGAATTGCCCATATTTACAAGCATGGCAAGTACTACCAGTAGTACAAAAAAAGATGTTAAAAATGCGTCTCTTGCAGCTATGATGTCAAGATTTTTTTTTTTTAGACCGCGACTTCATATATTTCATTAAGAGCCGATGGAATGACAAAGTAACCGATACAGTGGATTTACAAGTAATCCATAGATTACCAATGAAGTCCGCAACACAAAAGTAAGAGACATGAGGGGGGCCTCCACCTAACAACCCAGGAAAAAACCTAATACAGATTATTCAACACGTTGATAGCCGCCGGTGAAGTGAAGCCGTAGATGAAACAACTCACGCATCGGCACATTCCGACTCAGGGCCCCGGACCACGAAGCGAACACCGATACTCCTTCGAAAGCTACTAAGGACACAATGCCATAGGACCACGACTAGGAGCACCTCCAAGACACCTTCCGGGTACTCTTCCGAGTCGAGTGTCGAGGACCACGGGCGGAGCACCATCACGAAGCTAAGGTACGCGGCGACGACAAACCTTCTCCGGCTTGGCGAAAGCATCCGCCCAAGCATCCACGACAGGTGGCAAAAGCATTCGCCCAAGCAAACTATGGCTACAACAAACACTACACTGGCTTACCAAGTGAGGAGAAGCATGAAACACAATTAGGCAAAGCTCGGCGAACATGCTGCGACCACAGGAGAGAGACCAAATGATCCACATGGTGATGCCTTCAAGAAGGATATCGACATCTGCGGACACCTAAGCGCAAGAAGAAGCATTGGGTCCTTTTGACCCCACCGACCTCGCCCAGCGGTCCCTTGAGCCATCTCCATGGCCATGTTCCTACACTCCGTCGGGCCCTACGGCGACATCTTCGTTCGAAATCAACCCCATCGACATCAACAAGAACAAGGACATCTAGAGGTTCCACCGTCACACCACACCCATTACGTGTGCCCCACGGTTTTGGACCAAGCTCGCCATTGGCGATCCTAAAGCTTCATGGAACATCCGGGTGGCGCTAGATCAGAAGGCGGCGGTACAAGCCGGCGTGCCCTGGCCGCATATGCACGTCGGCGGTGGCACCGTGGTGGCACATGACCCGGACACCTCGTCATCCCAAAGAGATCTTTTCACAGCTGCTCAACGGTAGATGAATGTCTCAGACATTTTATCTGGATTTATTTCCCTTTTTTACGGCATTGCGCATTAAATGGTAGCAACGTTCCGTCGACGGAAGCGCCGGTGGTGACGCCGAACTTCAAGTGCTTGGCTCGGTCCTTTGAAGGTGCTCATAGGGTAGGGTTGACGACGTGTGTTCATAGGGTGAGTGTGCGTGTGTGTTTGAGCGTCTGTGTTTGTGCGGTGTAATCTAAAAAAAAAGTTTCTCGTATCCATCGGTTCGCTAGTCTACTTTTAGGTCAAGGTTGCTTTAGAGCAAGTATTATAATCGGTCGGGAGCGGGCGAATATCTACGTGGAGGAGGGAGAAACAAGGAGAGAAGGCGTCTCACCATGCGCCGGCAGGCGACTGGGGAGGCACCGCATACACTCTTATTGACTAGAATTGCTTACTCATCTTTTTCTATTACTAAATTTATTATGGTGCATTAAATAGCGGTGGACCCCGCTACCACCCCACATCGCGTTGCAGCCTACGATCGGTGAAATCATAATACTTGCTATTATGTCATCTTGATGAAGTCCCGTTATGCAGACCATGGATGAATTGTATTTCAGCTGAACAATGGTTTTGTGGATGGTTGGGTGGTACCCATGTAAGAGGTTGTTTGTTGGGTTGTCACGTTGTCGAAGAGTCTATCGCCAACTTAGGCATCCACGTATAATGTCTGCTCTCGTTCCAGGGAAGCCAGCCAATGGTGCCCTACTAACCTGTCACTGCATCCGAATTGAATTGTTTAGCCTGTTGCTGCGCCTGGGATCAACATCGTCGATTCAGCATCCCAGCGACTGTTTTGTAGCAGTGCCTGAATGGTTAAATGTAAGGATTGGACCTGTACAGCAGCAAAAAAAGGCAACCAGATCGATGTTAAACTGACCGAGCTTTAGTTTGTTTTCCCAGTCTCTTCTATTA
>JADLZK010003344.1:0-150088 GCA_015847255.1 Hyparrhenia diplandra | reverse complement strand
ATTACGGATGGGTTCTAAACACTGTTTCTAGTGATTGCGCTAAGAAACGACAACATAGGATGACTTGAACCTTGCTCTTTTTATATGAAGGACTTGGGATTTGTTTTAAAAAAATTCTAATAGCATGCTCCTCAATGATGTGAAAATTCCTACCGAGCCATATCTAGTGTATCAAGTTAAAACTTCCATATACATATGCTACTTATTTCTACATTGAGTTTTGTTCAAATCTTGTTGACCCTTGTTGAGATAGTTGTCATGCCCCCAAGATCAAGATCACATACACGCCACATATATAAGCTATTCCTACGGGAATACGCTAAAATATGCTTCCGTCCCACCAAAAAAAACTGCGCCTACACTGGGAGTAGACAAAAAGATATGTGTTAGAAATAAGTACTCCATATTCTACCGGATAGTGATCTCTCTCTATATTTATGGTATAAGAGACATGGCTATTAAAAAAAAATGGGAACACATGAAGGTCCCACAGAAAAAAAAGTTGGACACATGAAGGTCCAAGATCAATATATAAAAAAATGATGAGCACATGAAGGCTCATGCAAAAAGATAGCCATGTTCTCAAGAATAAAGTTTTTTATAAGAGAGATCACTCACATCAAGGAGTATAGTGTAGGTTCCACTTTGTTATATCCACACACATGCACTTCTTGATCTACGGGTATGCCATCCTTCTCCTTGGATCCAAGCTTTGACCTAGCAACATATGCAGAATAAGTATGCCTTCATATCTTTCCCTACCCAAAGATCCATATAAGCTTTTTAGAAGTAGGAAAGAAAAGAAGGCAGACACTTTGATATGCTTTGGTGAGGAACCAACCACAAAATTGAGTGATTTGAGAGAATCATTTGAGGAGCTAGGCTATGTTTTACATTTTTCAAAACCAAATGAAAAGCCCAAGTTTCGAGCTGATTGATGCAAGGGGATTTGAATCCATGCTATTCCATTATTCAATTACCCAAGATAATGTGGTAGACATTTCAAAGTTCACAAGTGCAGGTGAAGCTTGGAATAACTTGTATGTAGGTTATATATCAAGGAGATGACCCATCTTAGTCTTGATCTTTACTCGAGGGCGAGCAAAGGGCTAAGTGTGGGGAGTTGTTGGCGCTCCTTTTCTCATATTTTATCGCCAACTATATTAATATAAAACATGATAAATACTCTTTGAAACCATAGAGTAGGGCTTATAAACTAACATTTCCACAAGTTTTGCTATTTCACTTGTTTTGCGGGATAAACCTGAAAATGACCAAAATACGCTTTCCAGAAGGCGTAATCAAGCAAACACGAAGAGCCCGAACTTTAAGACCATTTTGGGCCGGTGCACCCTCCGTTCTATGGTCTAGGCCCACCAACAAGGCAGCCCGCGAAGTTTGGGTGCGAACGAGCCAGCCGGGCGTGCCGCTCCCTTGACGCGCCGGACCGAAAAATTTCACCGTTCGCGCCCAATTTTCTCTGGCGGCATCTCCCGCGCGTGGGCGCGGTTGCATGCGGTGCACATTTGAGTTTCGTGCCAAACCTGCCGAAACCTCCCTAGAAGTGAGGTGGACCTCCCCTCTCCCATGGCACCTCTCCTATATAAAGAAGGGCATCCCCCCTCATTCACAACAACCACACCAAGGAGAAGAGCACCACTACCAGTTGAGCTTCATTTCCAAAGGGCAATGCCCTAGTAGCTATCTAGAGTTGTGGAAGCATGATGTGAGGGAGAGAGCGGGGAAGTGCCGAGCTGTCGGTGTCTCCCCGAGCTTGTACCTCTACGGGCATGTACTTGGCTCCTTAGCGGGATCTTGGCTAAGTATGTGTTCATGGTTCATATATTCTTTTATGTCCATTGTTTAGTTGAGCTTTACCTTTACTTGTTTGCGGGTTCATCGTCCGTCCCCGTGGCGGATGCTCTAGTTGAGGGTCCCTGATGAAGACGGGATACCCTGTACAACGCTAGAGTATTAGTCGATAGCGTAGACGTGGTGTCTAGGCTAGAGGCTACATTCGTTTGCAGTTTAGGCTACGGTAGTGAGGTAGGTAGGCGACAAGTGGTGACAGCCCTGTTCATCCCCAGTACTCCACGTGTGTCTAGAGAGTAGAGCCATTGGGTCGGCATCACCGGCGCATCCGTGCGATCCGGTGCGAAGTGAGCAAGTAGAAGTAGAGTATCACTATCCATAAGACATAAGAGCTATAGGAATCCATCTCTACCTTCCCATCTCTACCCTTGTGTTGTCCTTGGACGAATTAGCTAGAAGAGTATACCTCGTTCCTGTGGAAATACGATACCACGAATACTTCCCGGCGAAGGCTACAACGGTAATTCCGCGCGCTTGCGGACATATTCTTCTGCTAAGAAATACCAACAGTGTCACACTATCTATAAATCTATATGTTTACCCCCTGTATGGTCAAGTTGGTCATCGTGTACGTGTACTCTTGTATTTTAGATGCCATGCTAGCTTCTTACATACATGCCTTCCTTTGGGAAAATATAAATAACGATACCCCCGAATACTTCCCGTGAAATGCTACAATGATAGATCCGTGCGCGCTTGCGGATGAAAATCTATTATGGCAAGGTCTATCACCGTTGATGTTTCTAGTGTGATCACCGACACGGTGGTTTAAGCTTAGGAATGTGTTGGCGGTCGTTATCGACCATTTTATACCGCCAATTTTTATCCAAACCGGAGAAACAAGCACACTTATGACACATATACATATGCTATGACCCCCTTCCACTTGTTTCTCAAGAAAACATGTTTTTGCGGGACAAACATCGAAACAAGTGGAAATGCATGAAGTAAAAGAAGAAAGCAAAAGCGAAACAAATATTCCGAAAATGCGCAATCAAGGGAAATAGAGAAAGCCCACTTCAAAGAACAAGTGGACCAACGCACCCGGGCGATTAACGATGAGGACCGCCCACAAGCCCACATGCCAAAGGCGATTCTGAGGGCGCCCGGTCCGGCCGGATCGAAGTGGGTCCGGCGGACCGGGCGGTTCCACCAATTCGAACCGCCCTTCTTACAGCGGTATCATTAATGCGAGGAGAGGCGGTTTCAGGAGGTGCTTTCCTAAAATACTACCAAAACCGACCTCTCATGTGTATAAGTAGATGGGGAGGGCTCCATTGTCAACACACACCACACAAGAGCCTCTCCATCCACACTTGTATCTCTTTTACTTTTATTGGTTAGAGCTAGGAGCTTGGCAAAGATGTAATACAAGATCAAGTTCATCATGGAGATACTTGGTATGAGCAATTCATTGTTCTTCATGTCATGTTCTTCATTATGTTCTTGTTCTTACTTATCATTATAGTTGTGCCATAGAACTAGAGTATAGTTCCTCATGATATAATCATTGCATATGAACTAGGCTATAGTTTTTATGTTATGATTCCATCATATAGAACTTGTGCTTAATCATTCATACAATTTATTCCATGGAGTTTAGATGGCGGTGCATCGTACCTTCGGGTTTGCCCATATTCTAGCTCGTTGATCCGTAGGGTCGAGTCCATGGGGTATGGTAGTTCCTTAGTGCACGCGGGCATGGAGCCCGGTGCACGGAGCCTTCGATATGTCGGTGCCCTACGGTAGTGAGGTAGGCGGTGGTGGTGACCCCCTTTCCGTCCCTAGCACTCCTCCAAGTTCGGGTATTGAGTAGGAGTTACGAAAGTGTCTATCGGTTTGGCCAGCCATGCGGGCATCTCCCCCGCCCATCTACCTCTGTCCGTATATCTTGTATGATCATTAACTTGTTCTTTGCACAACTATATATGATAGGCCTGCTCCAGTTTAGGATTTTCTTTATCCTTGAGATTGCTTGAGTGTGTGTGTCAAGTTATCCTTACCTATCCTGTTTCATCCCTGTTGTGAGCCTCGGCCTACCATACAGTCATGTTATCATGTCCATGTTCCTGTTAGAGACTTTTACACCATGCCTTCCCCTGTGGAAAATACGATACCACTGAATACTTAGGGTGAAAGCTACAATGGCATTTACGTGGCGCTTGCGAACTCTTTACGTTTGCGTTAAGAAACGCCAACAAGCTTTCTCGCACCGCCGTCGGGGAAGGCGTTGGTTAAAGGAATGATCTACTAGAACATGTTCATGATAATATGCATGTGTAGTAGCCTTTGTTTACAACAGGGGTTTATCCTAAAAACAAAAAAAATATGATAAAAATTAAATGTCCTCCTTTGATAGCTTCAATAAAAATTTTGAAAAAAAAAACTAGCTCAAATTGCTGCTCCTGCATATGTTTTCCATTGAGGTAATTACGGGGGATGGTAAGTCCCTTGTGATCTACCATATCGTAACCATGCGGGAAAAAATCGAGAAAGCATGGGGGGGGTACAACCCCGATCCGATGGGCGTTGAGCTAGCTTGGGGAGGACCACAACAAGGTAATGAGAAACCTACACTCTCATCCTTTGTCCATTACCTTGCCAAAAAAAAAACCTAATTATTTTGTTAAGCCTTGCAATGCCTTTATCTCCATTGGATGAATCTTGTTATCAATTCGTGCTTCCTCTTTCTATATTGGCATGTTATGGTTTGGAAGTTTTGGTTATACGTATGATCATGCTTCCATAGACTTTTGAATTAAGCATGGTGCTTAGGTCAAAATGTCTACCTTAATCGATTAGACAAGGAGTCGAGTTTGATTATTGAACCGTGAGCTGCTAGTGTAGAATTTGGTCGACCATATGGACTAACCCCCTGCAGGAATTTATCAACTTCAAGAGGGTGTGTCCTAGAGATGACAATGGAGATCAGATCTTGTTTGGTGAACCAAAAAAATATCTTTATAATAATATGAATAATAATAATAAAATAAAAATAAAAACCTTTCAAACCCCAAGTATGTTTGTCCTGTTCTTCCAATTTCATCACAAGACAAGCTTGGGGGAGTCTCCTAAGCGCTCAAGAGAGGCCATGAACCACAAAACAGGCCATGGCGTGCACCAAGTAGCATTATCACAAGAGGTAAGTCACAAGCTAGCTTGGGGAGGACTCCCACGAAGGTAACATGTATCTCACATTTTTATCTTTTTCTATCTTATAAATGATGAGATATGATGAAAACCTAATAATAATAATATTCATTCCACTCTCATATGTGTTAAAGATTGTTAGTTTCTCCATGTTGAAATGATGAATAGTTGCTCGTCTATAATACATTTGTGCCTAGTTTATGACTTTGTATTCCCCAATATTTAAGTTTGTTGGCTAATAATGTCTCACCTTGAAATACTTAAACGAATTGTGGGTTTGCAAATACATGATCCTTTTTCTAAGTTGTTGCCGGATATGATATGGTGCAAAGAGATTCTACTATAATTTCGTTCCAAGAGAAACTTGACATCCAGAATTTATTTTTTAAAAAAAATAAAAAAAAAAAGAGAGAGAGAGATATGGGCTATGCAAAAAAATATATAATAAAAAAGAGAGAAAAAAAAAAAAAAGAAGAGATGAAAAATGGACATGTGTCCAAGGGCGAGTAGAGCCCACATCTCCAACAAAAAAAAAAGAAAGAAAGAGAGGAAATAATGGACACAAGTCCAAGGGTGAGTAGAACCCACCTCTCCAAAAAAAGATAGCCCATATTTCCTCAAAAGCATTTAAAAAAATCCCGGATAGATGGTTGATCAAAAGAATGAATGATTAGTGTTTATATGGCAACCGTTCTATCTTGGAACCACCCAAAGAACTTGGAGAAAATTATAAGCCCCACATACGTTGAGTAGTAAAAGGTGGATATAGGTGCCAACTTATTTAAATAAAGGAAGAATACTTTGTCATAAACATGATACATCTTGAATTATATTGTCATTGTAGCAACTCCTGATCAACAACCAAGTATCTAACTATTTGCTCAGGACAAGCAAAGGTTAAGCTTGGGGGACTTGTTGGCGGTCGTTATCGACCATTTTATACCGCCAATTTTTATCCAAATCCGGAGAAACAAGCACACTTATGACACATATACATATGCTATGACCCCGTTCCACTTGTTTCTCGAGAAAACATGTTTTGCAGGACAAACGTCGGAAACAAGTGGAAATGCATGAAGTAAAGAAGAAAGCGCAAAGCAGAACACATATTCCAGAAATGCGCAATCAAGGGAAATAGAGAAAGCCCACTTCAAAGAACAAGTGGACCAAAGCACCCGGCGATTAACGATGAGGACCGCCCACAAGCCCACACGCCAAAGGCGGTTGCGAGAAGAGGAGTTAGGCCCGGTCGGCCGGGATCGGAAGTGGGTCCGCCGGACTGGGCGGTTCCACCAATTCAAACCCGCCCTTCTTACGGCGGTATCATTAATGCGAGGAGAGGCGGTTTCGAGAGGTGCTTTCCTAAAATACTACCGAAACCGACCTCTCATGTGTATAAGTAGATGGGGAGGGCTCCATTCTCAACACACACCACACAAGAGCCTCTCCATCCACACTTGTATCTCTTTTACTTTTATTGGTTAGAGCTAGGAGCTTGGCAAAGATGTAATACAAGATCAAGTTCATCATGGAGATACTTGGTATGAGCAATTCATTGTTCTTCATGTCATGTTCTTCATTATGTTCTTGTTCTTACTTATCATTATAGTTGTGCCATAGAACTAGAGTATAGTTCCTCATGATATAATCATTGCATATGAACTAGGCTATAGTTTCTATGTTATGATTCCATCATATAGAACTTGTGCTTAATCATTCATACAATTTATTCCATGGAGTTTAGATGGCGGTGCAATCGTACCTTGGGTTTGCCCATATTCTAGCTCGTTGATCCGTAGGGTCGAGTCCATGGGGGTATGGGTAGTTCCTTAGTGCACGCGGGGCATGGAGCCCGGTGCACGGAGCCTTTGGGATATGTCGGTGCCCTACGGTAGTGAGGTAGGCGGCGGTGGTGATAGCCCTGTCCGTCCCTAGCACTCCTCCACGTTTGGGTATTGAGTAGGAGTTCGAAAGTGTCTATCGGCCGGCGCACCGTTTAGGCATCTCCCGCCCATCTCTACCTCTGTCCCGTATATCTTGTATGATCATTAACTTGTTCTTTGCACAACTATATAGGATAGGCCTGCTCCGGTTTAGGGTTTTCTTTATCCTTGAGATTGCTTGAGTGTGTGTGTCAAGTTATCCTTACCTATCTGTTTCATCCCCAAGTGTGAGCCTCGGTCTACCATACAGTCATGTTATCATGTCCATGTTCCTGTTACAGACTTTTACACCATGCCTTCCCTGTGGAAAATATGATACCCTGAATACTTCCGGGTGAAAGCTACAATGGCATTTCCGTGCGCTTGCGGAACTCTTTCAGTTTGTGTTAAGAAACGCCAACAGAATGTCAGCGGCGCATTTCTGGCGCTATTATTAGAGATGGGTTCTAAACCCTGTTTCTAGTGATTGCGCTAAGAAATGCCAACAGCTAGGCGAATGGAACCCAACATGATGCCACTCTTAAAACCTAGGCTACCACAAGATCGACAACAACTAACAAACTAGAAAAGTTCCTCGTACTTGACTAGAGCCATGTGGCCCTCATAGATGTCTTGTATGTCCCAAATTTTGCCAATAGATAAGTCATTATGGAGAGCCAAGAGCATCGTGTAAAAAGCATGAGCTCTTTCACTCTATAGTTCATGTTGCTAAAAAGCAAGTTTTATTCTTCATTTCATATAAGCATTAGTCATCATTGAATCATGTATGAATAAGTTGAGCACTAGCAAGAACTACCCATATGCAATCAAACCCAAATAGGAGACAAGGTATGTAATCATCAACATCTTGGAAATCCTTAGGGTGACAATTTAAGACACCTGCAATATGAATTGTATAATTACAGTGAATAGGACAACAAGGATAATCCCATGCTATACTTGCCTTAAATGTATAGATTCTTCTTCACGTCCAAAGCTTCAAAGAACTTCTTCTCGACGACAACTTCTTCGGAGCACCAACAACGTAAAGCTCACCGTTCTACACCGATCATCACGCGGCAACATACAATCATCCATGCAATCATACATGATGCAAACAATGTGGTATCATGAGAACAGTACACCATCAGCAAAATATAAATTGAAAAGGTTCTAAAACAAAAAAATACGCATCACTATGATCACACGACGTAAAGATCACAAAACGGATATAAAACGGAGAAGTTATGAATTTTATAAGATTAGCATTAATAAATAATAAATTAAATATAGGCTCAGAATTTAAAAGTTGCAAAACTGATTAACAGTAAGATAAACATATAGATTACGAAATTATGAATCTAACACAATTTGAACAGGGCCAAACGGATTTAAAATGAGAGAGTTATAAAGGTTTGAAATCGGTGGCAATAATGTAAATAAAAATCAGAACTTGATTTTCAAATTAAAACAAATAAATTCTTTTATGGATCGGATCGAGGACCTCGGGCATAAAAATAAAGAAACCAGGGGTCTCTTGAAACAAAAACGCCACCGAAGGGGGTATCGGTGAATGGAGGCCGCCGGATCGGGATCGATGGTCGCGATATGATGGAGGTCGGGTGAGGACGCGCTTGCCGCTAGATCGTAGACCCATCGCGGTGGCGCCATGAACGACGGTGGCCCGAGCTTGATGGAACAACCGGATACGACGATTTTGACCACTTTTTCCCCGAGGTTCTTGCGTCAAAGTAAAGAGGAGAGGAAGGTGGTCTCACAAAGGACGAAAATGGAGGCGGATCGGACCGAGACGGCGTGCGGGCCGAAAGGGGCGACGACGGTGACTGCACACGGTGGTGAGGCGAGATGATAAAAACAAACGATGAGAAAGGCACGGGCAAGTTCGTAAGGTGATTTCGAAGCTCGCACTTGTTTACTGGGCGCGAAGTCGACGGTTTCGACGATGGAGTTCTCGCGGGCGGGCGGCGCCTAGGGTTCACAAAGGACGCGGCTCTTTTTCTATGATTCGAGGCGAGATGCATTCGAGTGAGGCAAAAGGGGGCACGGGCGCTTGCTGCACTACTTAAGAAGGCGCGGGCATGCGGTAGAAGGAAAGGGACCGGGATTGCACGAGCCATCACCGTGTTCGCCCGATTTCAAAAGGGGAAAGACGACGGGCGCCGACGAAAGGGCCCGATTCATCGGTGCAACAAGGGGGGAGGATGACGCCCGACGCCAGCGCAGGCCGAGGTGTCGGCGTCACGAGCGGCGGTGCATTGTGCGCAGCTCAAGCTAAGATCGGGGCGGCCCGGGCGGCCCAAGAACAAAGAGGGAGGAGGGGGCCAAGACGGAAACACCGCTTGGGCGGGGGAAAAGGCGAACGGGCTAGCTCAAAGCTGGCGGGGCTGCGGGAAAAATGAAAAAGAGAGGGGAGACCAGCCGAAATGAGAGGAGAAATGAGGGGAGTGTGGGCCTTCAGGCCGAATTGAGAGATGTGAGGATTTTGCTTTATATTTGGTTTTCTTTTTCTTCAAAGCCTTTTTCAACTCATTTTCAAAACCATTTAAAATTCATTCGAGTTTTGTCGAGACACACAATACAATAAACCATATGCTCCAAAGATGTTTGCATTGCATAACCATGTTTCTAAAACCTATGATGAATTTTTAATTCAATAAAAAATATTATTTTCCTATATTTCATGAACACGTAAATTCAAAATTAAATCAATTTAGCTCTATTTCCAAAAGTGTGAATTTTAGGGTGTTACAATTCTACCCCCTTAAGATGAATCTCGTCCCCGAGATTCGGAAGGTGATGATAAAAGAGATAAGGAATTTTCCGACTTTAAAATTCCACTTTAACCATACCTCATCCAAGGTTTTATTGCTTCTCAATATTTTACATTCTTCTTCAACTAAGATATATTACACATATCGAGTACACTTTGAGATCCACATTAACTCTAAGCTTTAAAGATAAGGTTCATTTCCCATATTTCGGTGTAACCCTTCCGATGAGGTTGCTTTGACTTCTTCTCCCGACTTCACTCTCAATAGGACGGTTTTGTTCGCACCTTGGATCACTTTCTGTCGCGATGTTAGCCAATCAACTCCCAAAATTACATCGATGCTTGAGTGATTCGGGACCAAAAGTTTTGCTTCGAGTCTACCCCATCAAAATTAAATTTGACCTTGGGGCAACGCGCAATGTGGCTTTAATTTCTCCTTCGGTAACTTCACTTTCACGACTTTCTTCGCGGTATGCTTAATCAAAGGATTCCTTTTCACAAAATCAGCAAAAATAAAGGAATGTGAAGCTCCACGGTCAAACGGCACCGATGCAAAAGCTTGGAGTTGACTAAGAATGTGCCAACCACAACATCTTGGTCTTCTTGTGCAGATTCCATAGTCACATGGTTAACTTTACCCCATATATAGTTTTGATGTTTCTTGTTTTTGTGGCAAGGTTGTTGCTGTTGCTTCTCCACGCACTTATACGCATACAGACCAAGCTCTTCGTAGCATTTGTTGCCTATGTAGAGATTATTGGGTACACTATGTCAGGCCCCCACTTTTATGGGTCCTTAATCACACGTGTTTGCGCCAGGATCACGCCACAAACACGTCTAATAGTCTCAGATAATGGTATACAGAAGTAATGGTAACCGAGCTTTATAGATATAGGATAGAAAAGGGGGCTTCAGTGGTGACGAAGGGTCACCGGTCGGGGTTACAATATCGAGTTAGCCACCAGAAGCGGTGGATTAACCATGACAACGCCCGTGCATCCACGGGCAAACTTGAGCATGGATGAATCACGGGCTTCAACGTCTTTCTCCTATGCAAACACCTTGCGAACTCCTACGAAACGTTGGTCCTCTATCTTGACGACGAACTTACCTCCTGATGTGCCGATGTCTATAAAAACAGAGGAGGGGTGAGTACAACCGTACTCAGCAAGTCCAAACCAGGGGTGGTTATGATTATTAAGGGTTTCGGCCCTAGCAGAGTCTCAAAAACTGCTCTCGCTAGTTCCCGGGGTGGATCTCATCTTCCTTAACACAGGTCACAAAACAGGTTAGTTATCCTTAGTGTGAATTCTAATCATAGATGTTCCGGCCTAGCATCTGCCCATTCCAAGGACGTGGCGATTCGAATAGATTTGATACGCTCTGCGAGGTTGTACACTTTCCCCACACGATAGGTGTTGCCTCTACCATCGTCATGGCCCCGACAGGCCTAACGAGATTCCGTACACCTTTCGGGTGCTACCCTAAGTTTGATATGATCCTACCATGACTTCTCGGGGGTTGGTGGGATGATGCATTCATCCCGGCGTAGCTTCAATGCACACTACGTCCAAGGTGGCTTCAATACACACCACGCCCGCACGACGGCAATCATAATCATCATATATATATCGCGTGCACAAAAAACCCACGCCACCGCGCTCGGCATTTTAACGTGGATCGACTTGCAGCCACGCCAACCGGACCATTGGGTTTGCTCTCCCCAATGTACGCTCCCGGATAGATCGCTCGCCCTGCGCGGCCACCTTGGATCGAAATCATACCGTCACCTAACGGGGTGTGGAATCAAGCCGCCCCATCCCTGCTGTGGTCAGAGTCGATCCACGCTAAAAAATGCTGAGCGGTGGCGGGTTTTTGTGCACGATATATATATGATGATTATGATTGCCGTGGGGCGTGGTGTGTATTGAAGCCACGTTGGACGTAGTGTGCATTGAAGCTACGTCGGGGATGAATGCATCATCCCGCCAACCCCGAGAAGTCATGGTAGGATCATTCGAAACCTAGGGTAGCACCCGAGCGGGTACGGAATCTCGTTAGGGCCTGTCGGCCATGACTATGGTAGAGGCAACGCCCATCGTGTGGGAAAGTGTACAACCTCTGGCAGAGCGTATCAAATCTATTCGAATAGCCACGTCCTTGAATGGGCGGATGCTAGGCCGAACATCTATGATTAGAATTCACACTAAGGATAACTAACCCGCTTTTGTGACCTGTGTTAAGGAAGATGAGATCCACCCCGAACTAGCGAGAGCAGTTTTTTGAGACTCGCTAGGGCCTAAACCCTTAATAATCATAACCACCCCTGGTTTGGACTTGCCGAAAGCACGTTTTACTCACCCCCTCCTCTTTTTACGCACATCGCACATCGGAGGTAAGTTCATCGCCAAGATAGAGGACCAACGTTTCATAGGAGTTCGCAAGGTGTTTGCTTAGAGAAAGACGTTGAAGCCCGTGATTCATCCATGCTCAAGTTTGCCCGTGGAGTATGGGGCGTTGTCATGGTTAATCCACCGCGATCTCGGTTGGCTAACTTTGATATTGTAACCCCGACTGGGTGACCCTTCATCGCCACCGTAGCCCCTTTTCTATCCTATATCTATAAAGCTCGCCTACCATTACTTCGTATACCATTATCCGAGACTATTAGACGGTTTGTGGCGTGATCCCGGCGTAAACACGTGTGATTAAGGACCCATAAAAGTGGGGGCCCATGTGAGTGGTATCGAGCTCGAGCTTGTCCATAGGATGAAATCGGGTTGACGTAATTTTAACTCCACATAAGGATAACTACTTTTAAACTTGTTGCTACAAGTAACGCCTTTACTACAATAGTTCGTATGTTGCGGAATCGATGACGACATCGAAACTCTTACAACAATGGACTAGTAAGGATGGACTCCGGTCATTTGCTGATCAAAGGAGAGTTTCTACAACTCCCTCGGAGATGCTAAAGCTCTTAGGATACTTTGGCTTTCCTCGATATTAAAATTGAGAGTTTTCAAAAGACCAAGTACCGAAGTGCGTAAAAGGACTTGTATAGTTCCAAAGCCCCAACAGAAGGATTCAAGTGCTACCCAGTGAGGTAGGCCGGGAATGCCAAGAAAGTCCGAAGTACCTAAATGGGTGCTAACGTAATATACAAGTCTAGCAATTGATAGGATCTCCATAAGGCATATAGTCCAAGCGGCAAAAGTAGTACAATCCTATTGCAAGCTTGTTATGCAAGCGATGTCTTAGCAATAATTGCTAGGCACTCGTTAGCAGCCATAGATGCCTAGGCTTCAATGCCTTAGTAGGTGCAAAGTCGTCGGCGCAATAATCATCATGGCGGTCGCTACGCATGATGCGACCATGTATCATCTATGAAACTGACCTGTGATGAGACCTATTGTCGCGCTTGTTTGTTTAATATAATGCCTTGTTCTTTTCAACCCTACGGAAAAAAAAACTCCTCCATTATCATTACCTTATGGTACTTAATGGAAGAAAGACTCCGATAGGATCGAAACGCATCTTGAAAATGCCCTCAAGTCACGCGAGTAATAAGACAAGTTTCATACGTAACTTAGTTCACCGTGACTAACTTTTCATACGATTCACACCGGGTAAGTTTGTGTTGTTTCCCAACACCCGTGTTACTAGGATACCCCAAAAGTCTATACCTACCCAAAATGCTTGCTTTCCCTCTAATCCTTAGTTAGGTAGATCCCTATCGTACCTTGTGCTTTTCTTTCCACCCCTCTCTAGTCCAAATAGAATAGGAACTAACCCTGCGGGAATATGGCGACAACAAGTGGACTCCACGATTGTAGCCGTTGAACCGCACCCCAAGATGTTCTTCCCTACAGCCGTCCACACGCCGTCGCCTTAGTGTTCTTGTGCTTGACGACCGTGCAACATTGCCGAAATGCTATCACCTAGATGCCGAAAGGCTGATACCACTTTTTGTTACTTTGACCTCGAACCACGACCGAAGAAGGCTGGAAGACATCGTGCAGCAGATCAAGTGGCAACCGGTGCCGATGTGCAAGTTGGCCCGAAGATCGGTATTATAAGCGAGAAGATGAGCAGAGGACTACGGTGAGTGAAGACACCATCAAGCCCATAAAGGATGTTTATGCCCAAGAGCAAACAGATACCCCAGAAGCATACAGAAGTGCATGAAGTAGTACGCCGATTGTAGAGAAAACACACAGTTTCCATTATGGGAAGTCCACCGGCCAAAGACCACACAGTCTCCATGACCACGCCACCATCGCAAGGTCAAGGAGTACAGAAGACTCACACCCATTCCTTCTGCCACACACACCACCACACACCATAGCCACCATGCTAGTCGACCAGGCTTCTCACAGAAGCCATTACCCTCGACCTACTATAAAAGAGCACCCTCACCGCTCTCACCACCATCACACTCCAACCATTCCATTGCTAGCCTCCATTTTTCCTCCTCTCCCATCACACTCCTTGCCACCCACTCACCAAGAACCACCACCAAACCTCGCCAAGATGGCGGCACTTGGGTTAACGGCCGGTGCATCAACACCCTGGATTTCCCCAACTTCTCTACCACAATCGCACAAAACCTAGGCATCGAGAGAACTTCCGAGTATGAAGGCGGCGAGTGCGAAGAGCGTGGCACCCATCACCTGCGAAGTCACCGCCTACATCGCCAAGAGCCAAGACTACCCCCGCCATCATCAAGACCGGAGCACGACCGCCATTGGTTTTCGTTTCCCGACACCTACCAAGCTATAGCTCGCAAGGCCTTTGCACCGCCTTTGCCGGATCTACAAGGACCCCATCGCCCGCACCCCCATGAGGTACCCGCCACCGGAAGGAAAGAATCACCCCGCGGATTGCTCGCCTAGAAAGCCCGCAAGGTCCAGCGGCAACCTCGTCATCAAGCACCGCTATCCTACCGCCGCCCTCGATGGCGATGCGACCGTCGAGGACACCGCCCACGAGAAGCGACCCGTCGAAAGCGAGCGAGAGCTGAATGCTACGCTCGGTGACTCCTCGCCGACCACGCCCACGCAAAGAGAGCAAGTCGCCACCGCCTCATGATGAGAGGTTACACTTTGCCGAGACCTTGAAGGCCATCCAGGGACACGTCCGAGAACCGAGGACACCAACATCGCCATCCAATCAAGACGCTAAGACACACGCCATGGCCCGGCCGAGAACTCGCAACCATAGAAGGGATGTTCGTCCAACCCTTCACGAGAAGAAGAGCGGACTCCACCAGGCCACCATCACCGTGCGAAGACCCGGGGGAGGACCACCCCCTACCCCTCGATCGACCACCACCAAGAGAAGAAGCCCCCAAATAAGGAGCCAAGTACCGCACCCAAGTCGAGGCGAAGCCACCATGTCCGACGTAGGACCACCACTCCCAAGGGAGATGTAACCGTAGAGTAACACTTTCCTTTTGCTCTCTTGTTGTAATCTCCCCCGGAATATCGAGAATACACGTGCTTGATCCATGATCAATATGTGAGTGTCGACGATGAAAATTTGACGGGTACCTAAAACATAAAAAGCCACAGAGCAAATGATAGAAGAAGAAAAAAATTTCTAAGTGGGGTAGTGCTATATACAAAAGAAGAAGAGAAAATACAAATGGGCATGAACAAGAAGAAACAGAGAAAATAAGGAAATGGGCTGAGATGAGAAAATAAAGAGCAACAGGAAACTTAGGGTTTCAAACGAGAAATGAAATCCCAAGTACCCGGATGATCAACATACGAAAGAATCTAGACGGCGACATACACTTGCAAGAGATCGCGAAGAGACCAGCAAAAAGACAAAGGCACTAGAAGACCGCAGAGGACCCGGGGAGATTTCCCGGACCTTTGGAGGAATAAATCCTCTAAGTGGGGTAGCCACCAAGGAAGAGTCGAAGACCACGAAGATCAAGACGCAAGACCGAGAAGAATGGGGTAACAAAGAAGCGTGTCGTCGGCGTGGCCGAAGGCATGCCCTCCACAAAGTATTGTGCCGCCCTAGAAATAGAGTAGCACGATAACAAAGTAGAGGTTTATTGAGACAGCACTGTAAGCAATGAAAAACCTTCTTCTCTCTATATAATATCTTTTCTCTCTCTCTCTCTTAGGCCTTATTAGGAAATTCTCTCTCAGTAGTTTTGGAATCTCGGGACGAGATTCATCTAAGTGGGGTAGATTTGTAACACCCGTGTTTTTTGCATCATTTTAAAAATCACTAAAAATTTAAACTTTTCGAATAACAACTAAAAACTTGATTTACTTTCCCCAAGAAAAACCAAGCCCTATTTTTTTGAAAACCCCCGCATTTAAAACCTCATCATACAGAAACTAGGTTTCCCTTGTTTGCTTGTTCGTTGAGCAATATGGTGGCCAGAGTATAAGTGCATAACCTAGATCAAATATGGAAGTACAAGCATGAGCATTATTTACAATTTCTCTGGGAACAATAATAACCTCATGACATGTATGCTTCTATATATGTGGGTACAAGTGTGTAATTATTCTCATCAATATGATCCATGGGAATATATAAACATGCTTGTACAATTTACACATATGTAAAGGTATACCTGAAATCAAGGAAAAGAAAGAAAAGGGAAATAATAAAGAGGGGGCATGTGTGTTAATATACATATATGAATGCAAGTATATAATGGTACTCATGGCTAAAGTCCATGGGAATACATATGCTTGCACAAATATATTTTTACATAATATGTATAAGAAGCACACATGGAAAAATAGAGAGAAGAAAAGAGGAAAAGGAGAAATAGGAAAGGAATAAAATGAGAATGAGCTCACGGGCCCAATCCTCCCTCCTCCTCCTTTCCTGGCCCAACAGGCCGCTACCTCCCTTTTCCCCTTCGCACGCTCATGGGCGGCCCAGCTCGACCAAGCCCAGCCTCTCCACTCTCGCGACGAGTGGGGCCAGAGCATCCCGGCGCTGCGCCACAGCTCCGCGGGACCCTCGCTGTCCCACATCACCTGCCGAGCTCCTCGAGAAGCTCTCCATCTCCGCGTCACCGCCCACGGCATTGTTCCGGCTGGTCACCGACGCCCTCACACCCACATCCACTTAGGTAAACACTGGTCTCCGAAATCATGAAGAGGGTCGGGCGGGATGATGACGCGTGGGCGTGTGGTGTCGGAGTTTGGGATCGGGCGGCGAGGATTGGCGATGGCTTGTACCCGACCAAGGAAGGCGGTGGTAGCTAACTGGGGTTGGGGCTAGGGTAGGTAGCGGTAGATTGGCGATATGTTGCCGCTGATGGGAATTGGAATGCCGGGGAGGGAACGTGAGATGAAGCCGATGGCCATTAGATTAGATGGGTTTTGGGAAAACACACGTAAAACACGTAGATTTGATTTATGCAGTTATTTTATTTCTCGTGATCATTAAACCTCACGGTGTCAAAGCGCAAGGCTACGGCCGTGGTGGCAAGCGCAAGGCTACGGCTGGTGTGGCAAGCAGCCAGCTGAGGCTGCCATGGCGAGGGCCGAGAAGGACTTGCCTGTCGCCGTCGGGGGGCCGCGGCGACTGTGTCTAGCAGTGGGTGCGAGGCGTATTCGGCCATGTCCAGCAGCTCGTCGATGCATGCCGGATTTCCGATTGGCATCCGTAGCGACCACCAGGATAATAGGACTAAAATTAGATTGCATGACCTAAAACTGAAAGCCTGATTCAGAGGACGATTCATTAATTTATACCTGAAACGTACCTGATCAACTGGATTGGTTCAACTATTTGATTGATGAAAGCATGGATCGTAAGCTGGAGACTTGAATTTATCTCTCTTTTTGTTGAACGATGAGCGTCAGGTTACCGCCGGAATCCATGGGCTACGTGATTGGTGTCTCGGTAGTGATCCTGATGACGACTACGACATGGAAGGCCCTCTCGCTGATACGCGCCAATGTCCAGGCCTACATCGTGCCTTCGGTGGCTGTGCTAGCTAGCTTGACATCTGGAACGCAAGGGTATCTTTCGGCCTACATGGTGATGGTGATGGCTCTCGATCAGTTTTTTTGCTTTTCCTTCTTTTGTTTGTTTCCAAGCTTCCGACGACAACCAAACTATTTTAGTTAGGGATAAAATATGTTGAATTATGTGATATAATGGCAAAGGTGGGTAAATTTAATGCACAATAAAGGGGTTACTTTATGTATTTTATAATGGCAGTGGTGGGTTATTTTTTAAAAAAATCTCAATAGATCTAATGGCTAATATCGATGATGATTAGACTCTACCAAATCAAAGGTTGGATGTTTCTGATTATTGTGAGAATTTCTAGGATTTATCTTTTTTTTGAAGCACGCCCGGTGAGAATTAACGTGGTGCCTCCTTTGGAGCCTCAATTAATAATAGTAAGATAAGAACTGCTGCCAAGCCGCCAAATCACCGACACACCCTCACTACTCGTCAGATGTTGTGAAATATCTAGCTTCAGATGCACCGAACTGAAGACTAGGTGGAGCAGTACAGTATCTCAATAATACTAGGCATATATAATTATGCACATATGTGTCTTGGATCATGCACTCGAGGTGAAGAGGAGGAGCACACAGTGAGACTTGAGGCAGCGGGCTATGGAATTTAGCGGAAGCATGACGAAAAACGCTATAGCGGCGCTATTAGCGCTATTTCACTACTACTACAGATTCGTTCATCACTACCGCCGGCATCCTTTGCGAGAATTTAATCCACCGGCGGTGTTGATCCTCGCCCGGCGATGATGAACCGTTCAGCGCTGGAAACTCGAAAACTCCGCGGATTCGACCAATTCGCAAGTGAAGACTTAGATCACCACCGGGTTGAATCGTTCCCGGCAAATGGTCTTGATGGACCTGATCACTCGCGGGTTTGAATTAGAACCGAAAGCGATTTGAAGATTGACACGGCGGGTTGACTTAGAACCGATAGCGATTTGGGAAGGGAAGCAAAAGGAACCGATAGCTTCAGCGGGGGTTGAATGAAGAAGGAACAGTAAAAACAAACGATAGAAAGCGAGCGGAGATGAATTAAAAATGACTTTGGAGTCATTATATATTACTAGATAATTATATATTACTAGATAATATATTTTACAAAACGAAAAAATAAAAAAGCGGCGGCCATCGCCTCGCCGCCGCGCCACGCGCCGCCGCCATCGCCTCGCCGCCGGCCGCTAGGCCGCTGCCGCTTGCCCGCCTCGTCCCCGCCCCCGGCCGCATTCCTTGCCGGCTGCACGAGCTCCGCCCGGCTGGCCGGTATCCCCTAGAGGATGTCGGCCATGGCCTCGACCTTGAAGGCGTAGAAGTTCGCCTTCTCCACCAACGGCCAACCCACCGTTGGCGGGCCGACTTCTTCGGCCAGGCGCGGTGAGCTTCCTTCGGGCGTCGTGGAGGCCCCACGGTGAAGACAAGCTCCTCGTTGATGTAGACGCCCGGCCATCTCGTCGATGAAGAAGAAGCTAGCTGCACGGGGTTTATGGAAAGAGAGAGGCTAATTAGCGATGGAGATGGTACCAAATCGAGGCGTTGTTATATAGTAGCAAGCCATGGAATGCATGCAGTCCATTGTCATTCCCAAGACGCGGCGCCATGAAAACGATCCAACGGCGCACGACCGCTCATCCAATGGCCGCCGCGACGGCCCGTCTCCCCCACGAAAGGCCGGCCGGCTCGCAGCGTTTTGCCAGCAGCGTTTCCAATGGCCGCTTCCTCGGTACGGCACGGGCGTTCCCAACACCCAATCCCGAAATCCCCGGTTCGATCCCCAACAAGCCAGTTTTGACCATTTTTTCAAGAACGATGATCGAGTTTAGCATTGTTATTTTGAAACAAGAAATGCATGCTTCACCTTGTTTACCATTGCTACAAGATCAACCACACGCACCTTCGATGCCGACGGGTGAGGGAGCGGGGAGGGAGGGAGGGAGGGAGACGAGAGACTTCTGGCTGGCCGGAGCATGAAAATGACACGCTCAACAAGTCAGAAAGCACGCCCACAACAACTGCCGGGCTATTTATAGAATCAAACTTTGTACCGCCTAACGGATAGCCATCAACGTTTTTTTCTTTTTTACCACAATATCAGTAGCTGTCATGTTCACTTAGCGTGTTCCGCGGTGGCCTGTCTTTTGCATGCATGCCGCCGCTTGGAGAACCGCGTTGCCCGGTAGCATTCAACGCGGTTAGGAAAACCGACGGTGTCTCCGAATCGATGAGAAAGCACGTGGCACCAGGTACCGCGGCGTCGGCGGGTTAAATCAATGTTAGCTAAAACAACGCCGGTGTAGTTTCACACCGGCGGTGATGTATAGATCGCTGCCGGTGCGGATCTTTTCGCCAGTGGTATTCCACATCAACGCCGGGTGAAAACTTAGACCGCAAAGATTTCGAAAAAATTCAACGGCGCGACACGGTTCTCAACTCGATCGGTGACCCATTTGCACCAATCTTTGGCGCCTCGCGCCCGTCCTCCGCACAACGGCGGTCGACTCAACCACGCCATCTCGCCTATTTAAACGGCAAAGGGGGCGTGTTTTTGCACCCGTTTTCTCCTCTCTGTTCTTGCATTCTTGGTTCGTCCAAGAGTTCCTAACCCTCTCCTCAAAAATCTGAGGGCTTAGTTTTGAATTTTAGTGTCATGGGTTTTGGATCTAGGAAATCTTTTTCTCCTTATTTTTCCTTTTTCTTCGTCCTCGATCTTCTTTGCTAGCGGTACTTTCCAGTTCCACATACATATGGGCTTTCTTTAGGAGAAAGCCCTCCACATACTGAATATGCCTAGTCCAAGAAAATGGTTTTACGAGAAAAGGTGCTAGAAGAGTCTTATTGATGAAGGAGAGACACCGGCTTACAGCTTACGTGGGTGCCATGATTCAAGATCGAACTCTCGGACTCATATTAAGAGTCCTGAGTCCTTGTGCTTTTGGGGTGCTAGTGTTCAGCCAATATCCTGGGCACATGGGCATATAGTATCCGAATCATATGGTGCATCCATGGAAAAACAATGACCATTGGACCTAGTTCTTTGTGATTTCATCCTCGGTCCAATGGTCAAGTTTGGGTCAAGATGAAGCTCCGGTGAATCTCATCCTCCAACCTCCTCAATGAGTGCACGTAGCGGCCTCGCCACTTCTTCGATCCGAGGAGATGCTACAAGAGACTTACTTGAGGTGGTTAAATTTTAATGTGTTTGTACACTTTGATTGTAGCATTGACCTATCGTGAATTGGTCTTTGTTACCATATATTTAGTTCTATGTAAGGTCTTTGCTATGGAAATATATGTAATGTAAGGTCTTTGTTATGGAAATATATGCAATCAAATTTCTTATCTGTTGTTTGCTATGGAAATATAATGTAAGGCCTTTGTTATGGAAATATATGCAATCAAATTTCTTATCGTTGTTTTGCTATGGAAATATATGTAATGTAAGGTCTTTGTATGAAAATATATGCAATCAAATTTCTTATCTCATTGTTTGCTATGGAAATATATGTAATGTAAGGTCTTTGAGTTCCCATTTTTTACCCTTCATCGAACATAATTGAGACGGTTGCGTCAATGAAATATGCTGCATATTGTGAGAAAAATTCAACGTATATATATATCCAAATCTAATATGAATGAAATAAAGTTATATATGTAACAAAAACAAAGAAACGATAATGAATTTTATTCACATCCATATCCCCTTAAGAACAGAGATAACCAAAACCCCGACTTTGCGTGAAGCATCTACTCATTACATATGCGGCGAAGATTTGCAACAATGCATGCATGCAAACCGAAAGTGAAGTGACAACACCGTGAATTCAACGCGGATACATACAAACAACCGGTAGTGATATTGTATTCACCGCGACTCCATTCAAATAACCGGTAGTCATGTTGTTATCACTACCGGGTATATCTTAACACCCGTAGTGATGTACCCGAGACCGATCAATCGCTATAAATCAAAGGCGCCCGCCGCATCCACACACATACCCAAGACGCACCCACGAGCTCCGGTCACCCCACCGAAATCCACTCGGCTCTTTCACTCTCTCTCTCTCTTTTCTAGGAGATTTGTTCATGGCTCCAGGATATTACATTGGTAAGGATATTTTTTTTTCTTGTCTAGAATTCCTATATATATATGCATATAAACAATACATAGATATATACTATATATATTTATGAGCTTTGTCCTTTTTTTTTTCCTTTTTATCGCTTAGCCGGTGGTATGAACGGTCCTCGCCTTTGCGCCACCACAAGAACTAGGTTTCCACGCGGATTAAAATATTTATCGAAACAACCTAAGAACTTGTGTGGGGGTCATATTTTAGGTGTACATGGGTGGGGAAAAAATTTCAAGCCATTTCCACCAAGGAGGATTACACATCCTTCCACAGAGGCACATGATCCCTACCATCGAACATGGACTATCTGATGTAGTTCTTGTGCTCCATGTGGTTCATATGTTTTGCGAGGTGTTGTAGTGGTCTCAAACTTTTTAAAGTATTTTGAGCCTTTCACATGCAAATTGGGAAGCACCCACGAAGTTTGGTTGATTTTTTCAAATACAAGCGAAAAGTTGGTTTGGTACTTTTCCCCCACGAAGTTTATTTGAATTTTTGGTACTTTTCGGTTTTATTTTGACGCCACCTTGTAACTATAGTTTGAACCGGCGTACCCGCGAAAAAGAGCCGGAATGTTGCTAGACTTTTCCTCGAGGGTCTCATGTGCCTAGGAGGCAAATCACCGTGGAGGTCCAAGAAAAATTCTTGTGTTTCCATGGTTTAATTAGCCTTCTTGTCGCCAGTTTAGCTAGAAGAAAATCATAGTAATTAAAATATTTATCGAGAAAAACCTAAGAACTTGTGTGGGGTCATATTTTTGGGTGTATATGGCTGGGAAAAAAATTCAAGCCATTTCCACCAAGGAGGATTACACATCCTTCCACGAGGCACATGATCCCTACCATCGAACATGGACTATACAAAGGTAGTTCTTGTGCTCCATGTGGTTCATATGTTTGCCTGTTGTAGTGGTCTCAAACTTTTTAAGGCCTTTCACATGCAAATTGGGAAGCACCCACGAAGTTTGAGATTTTTTCGGAGTTGGTTTGGTACTTTTCCCGCTTTATTTGAATTTCTGTGACGCCACCTTGTAATTATAGTTTGAACTGAAGCGTACCCACGAAAAGAGCGGGAATCTTTGCTAGACTTTTTCCACGTGGTCTCATGTGCCCTAGGAGGCAAATCACCGTGGAGGTCCAAGAAAAATTCTTGTGTTTCCATGGTTTAATTAGCCTTCTTGTCGCCCATTTAGCTAGAAGAAAATCATAGTAATTAAAATATTTATCGAAAAAACCTAAGAACTTGTGTGGGGGTCATATTTTTGGGTGTACATGGCTGGGAAAAAAATTCAAGCCATTTCCACCAAGGAGGATTACACATCCTTCACAAAGGTACATGATCATCCATGAAGTGGCGGCATTTCTATTTCCTTTTGCTTGGGTTCGCGTGTAATAACCGGCGTGAATAGGATTGGTGTGAAATTTTCCAAATCTATCCGAACCTCGTACCATTTAGTTCCCCCACCGCCCCAAACCAGCCTTGCCTATATATATAGGTGAGTGGCTCGAGCGAAATTTTGGCAAGTCATTTGAACACGCGCCATTCTCGTTCCCCACCCGGCGAAGAGCACGGATGATTCGCCGGGAGCACACCACCAACTCAACGTCGCCGTTCGTCGTCCCCCTCGCCCGCCCGGCCGTCGTTCAGCGCATCCCGGTCGTTCGCTCCGATGGAATCGAGGCTTGACGGGCGTTCTCCCACGCCGCACTCCTCCACTCCGACGTCCCCAACGCCGCTCGGCATCCTCTGCCCCCTTCGGCCCCTTCCCACGGTGAGAACTAATTATCCCTTTAGGTGTAAATGAAGTTTTTACCTATGAGAATGAGAACTAATTACGCCACCGTCCTAGCCTCGCGTCGCTTGGTCTTCCTCCCACGCCGACGGAGGACCCGCCGCCACACCTCTCTCGCCGTCCACGCCCCTCACGCCCGTCTTCCTCTTCACCGCCCGACCCCCATCACCGTCACACCTTGTCCTCCTCAAATCCTCCAAGACAAGATAGGAGCGCACGAGGCGCATGAAAGCTTGGTGAGTCGTCGGTCACTGCCCTTGAGGTGTTCGTTGAAATGCCCGCCTCGGTCAACGCGCAACCGTGCGCTCAATTGTGATTGAAATTCATGAGTTAGTGTTGTTCAAATCCGATTTGGATATTTTAAATATATGTCCGTTACTTCTTGTAAAACTTTTATGAATAACGTAGCAATATCATCCTATTTTGGTGACATGTATAGGCAAGCATGGCGTGGTACGTAGTGTTTGTTGGTCGCGTCTTGGGGATCTATCTAACCTCGAGAAGATTGCTATGCTCAAGTCCAAGGCTACGCTAATAATTGTTACAGAAAATACAACACCGAAGGTGAAGCAAGCCGTCGCCTACAATGGTGCAAACTAGCCGCCCCGGAGATTGAAGAGAAGCCACCCACATAATTATGAAGATTGCGAAATTGCTGCTCAATTGGTTTTGGAAAGATGTCATACTTTTATTTATGTGTATGACTCTATGGTCATTGGTCTTTTTATTTTAGAAGTTCATGTAGGCTTAGTTTCTAGAACATTAGGTGGATTTTTTGTTGTATGTAACCATTAAATCTGTAATGTTTTGACGATATTAATGTATGATGATTTTTAGATTTAAAAAGAGCTGAATTCCGTGAATAAATTCAAAAATTTAAAACAAAAAACCCCCGGGGCACGGGCCCGACAAAGGAATGAGCAACAAACCGGTAGTGTAACTATACCAAACACTATCGGTTTTGAATTACTAACCGTCATAGGCAGCGAAACATCAACATGTCATCGGGCTGCATTAACCAACCGATAGTCTTCACTCTAATAACGCTGCCGGGTTGAGATCAGCCCGGCGGTGTTCACGTAAAGTTCAGCGGCGGGTTCAAAGTAAGCCGCCAGCGTTAGCTCTTCGATACACCGCCGGCTCAGTCTAACCCGATAGTGTTATCCCTACGATTACGGGTTTGTTAAAGCCCGGCGCTGCTCCCAATATCAACTCGCCGGTGACTTCGAACCCGCATTGCTTGGATCAAAAATGCTGCGGGTCGAGAACACCCGACAATGTTCGGTGACGGTCGCGCTGTCGGTTCGATATCAAACCGGCCTCTCTCCTCGCATCACGCCCGTGTTTTGACCCGGTAGTGTTTCAAACCCCACATCACTACCGCTATGGTTCTACCGGTTCAGTTTTTCGGAAGGGGGTTGGAGCCCGGCGGTGATGGACAATTCTGTAGTAGTGTTTGTCGCTATAGCGCTAAACAAAGATCGCGGTAACCAGTGGAGAGGACCATGGTGGCAAGGTGTGGCAGCTGCCAGACCTTGAATACAGTAAAACAATAGTATCTTAAATGTTTTTAACATTCTCTGTCATTTTGTATATGATTATGTTGGTATTCCTATGTGTATCTTATACCTATTATCCATGTTATCAATTTCGCCATACCTAAAGATTTTCCGTCCTCCGCCACTGGCGATAACTGCTTACGGCTGCTATAGCGCCGCTATTTTGGGGCTATAGCGTGCTATTTGTTACAATAGAGATGCACTGATCGGCTGGTCCTAGCGCTTGGATTGACGTGCAGGTGTGTAGCCGCATGCCCTATTGGGAGAAGAGCGAGCGCTGGTGTTCTGTGCAGCGAGCTCTTCATCGATCCACCATTGCAAGCCCACATGGACTTAAGATCGTCAAAGTTACTGCACATGTATTTCTGTATTTTTTTTTTACAGTGTACTTGCACATTTCAGAAGCTGATAAGCAGCTATAGTTCCTAAAGCCCAGTTATATTTTGCAGGAGCAGGACGCATCCTGAACAGGAGTAAGGCAATAATATGTTTTATTGCCACCACCTTAATGGTCCTGGTTGATTTTTTTTTTTTTTTTTTTGAGGGGAGGTTGGTTATTTTAAATAAAAAAGAGGAAACGGAAACATAGCCACCTTCATAGTTGCCTCAACTTCTAATTGGGCTGGGCAGCAAGAAAAATGATAAATGCATGCTTGTTTTCGCAATAGGAATCAGGGCCAAGTGGGCGGTGTCATCGGGAGCCAAGTGCCGAACTAAAGTTGTTATTGAGTCCATGGCGATTAACCAAGCATTTACCATGGCGGTTTTGGATACCCGCCACGGTAAAAAAAAAAAAAAAAAAACAAAATCCAAGATCGATCCGCTAGATCTGGGCCCAGCTGAAGCTAGGTTTCAAACTGACCAGATCTTGGTCATCGTGGTCCTCCCATGCTAGATCCACGCCGGGCTCTACTCCTCCTCGTCGGGATCTGCCGCCGCCTGGATCTGGCCTTGTGGCCACCGGATCCGCATCCCTACCCGTCGCCGCCGTGCCGGTGGAAGAGGCGCCGCCCGGGCTAGGAGAAGGCAGATCCACACACCCATGGCTTCGAAAGCACGTGGATCCACGCCACCACCACCTCGAACTGCTTTTTGGCTGCCGGGCCGCATGGCCTACTGCCGCCAGAGCGCGTGGCCCCTCACGTGGAGGAGGGCGAGGAATGGGGCGGAGGTGGAGGGGAGGGAGAGGAAGGGGGCGGCACTGAGAGATTGAGGTGGAGGGGAGGGCAAGAAATCGCGATGTGGAGGGGAGGGGGCGTCGTGCGAGACTGAGACCGCGATAGAAGTCTACGCGTCGCGGAGGGAAAAGTGAGTGGAGAGAGTGGGGTGAGGATGAAACCCTAGTTGGGTATTTATATTCTACCATATATTGGGCCTTAGTCTTAGTCATTTAGGCTTTAGCATATTGGTTGAGACGAGCAATTAATTGTGACCGGTTCTTTATAAGAACTGCCATGGTTAATCAATTAACTCTGGAGCCATATTTTAACCGCCACCATTAATTAAAACAATGTCACCATTTATCGTGGCATTAACTGTGGCATTTTTCTATAACAACCACAGTTAATAAAATTGAAATGGCATTTAAAATATTAACCAAACACTAAAATCAATATGATATTATTGTGCTTTAACTTCCTTGGATGGACTGGGGTCTATAAAAGAGCAATGAGTGAACATAAATAAATAAACGCCATTCTAGGCTTAGCTTCCTTCTTTTTGTTCAAGATATATGGATGTTTTCAACATTTTCCGAGAGGCTCCACTGCTTTTCTATATATTAGGCTCGGAGGCACCAGGATTGCTTTTGTTACAGAGGATAGTGAGGCATGGAGCCATTGGGGATAATGATGCTCCAAAGGCATGGGTGGAGTGAAGCTCGGGGCGGACCTGGTTCTACTGACTTCAATACATCGACACTTAATCACTGATAATTAGCTATGGATGTAGACGCTACTCGCCTCCTTCGTGTCTCCGTCCCTGAGTAGCAGCGCTTCGCCTTGGATTGCAGATCCGTCATCCGTTCTAGGCTCTTTGGTTGTTCCCCGCCGGAGACTTCCACTACTACTTATTCTATTTTCCGGGCGGACTTTTTCGATTTTCGTGGCGGTTTTTGTAACCGCCACGAAAGGAAGGTAACGGAAAATAGAGTGATTTTCGTGGCGGTTTTGGAAACCAGAAAGCCCGCCACCGTTAATGAATAAAAAAAGAAAAAAAAAAAAAAATCCAATCTAAAACCCTAACGGGCCCAAATCTGGGCCTCACGGGCCCGTTAGGGGTTTCGTGTCCCGCCGCCCGCACCGTGCTCCCACCGTGACCCGGGCGCCGCCGGCGGAAATCTGCTCGCCGCCCGGCGGGATCCGCTTCGCCGCCCGGCGGATCAAGGCGCTCCGTGACCCACCGCGACCGCCGTGACGCGAGCGGTGGCCGCGCCGACGCGCCCGGCGTCGCCCCCGTTGATGCGCCTCCATGAGCGCCCATGGGCCGCCATCGCGCCGCCGCGCCGCCCGGTCGGTAGGTCGCCGATCCTCCACGGGCCGCCCGGCGCTTTGAGTCGCCGCGAATCCGCCGAGATAGGTCGCCGCCCCGATCCGCGGCGGAGGCGAATCCGCCGTTGCCGCCGCGCCCGCGCCAGCGCCAGCCCAGCGCCGCCGCGGAGGGCGCCGCCCGCCCGGGGACTGCGCCGCCACGCGCCCACGCCACCACGAGCCACGCCGCCGCCCGGGAGGGAGGAAGGGGGGGAGTCCGGCCGCGCGCCGGGTGGGAGGCGAAGAAGGGAGGGAGGTCGGGCCGCGCGCGCCGGGAGGGAGGCCGAAGAAGGGCCGCCGCGTCGGGAGGCGTCGGGAGGAAAGACCGGGTGATTGTGACGTGAGGTGTGGGAGTTTAGGGTTTCAATTTATATGCTCCATCTCATAGTGGGTTGGTATGGGCCTTTTGGGCCGATGATTGGGCCGCATTAACCATGATGGTTTTTTATAAAAACCGCCACGGTTAATCGATTTACCGTGGCGCTTATTTTAACCGTCATGGTAAATCTTAAATAACCGCCACGGTTAATTGAGTGATTTACCGTGGCGGTTTTTTTAAAAGCCCGCCACGGAAAATGTTTTTGAAGTGTCTTGTAAATTCAATTACAGTAGTAGTGTTCCACGGCCGCACATGACAGCGCTAGGCGAGCAGGGCTGTAGCAGAACAGCTTCGTGAAGGGAGCAGAACTGAATCCGAAGTGGTGATACACTTCTTCTTCTTCGTGAAGAAGAAGAAGAAGAAGAAGAAGAAGAAGAAGAAGAAGAAGAAGAAGAAGAATAATCTCCCGGTCGCACTGGTACTCTAGTAGTAGTAGTCCGTTAGTATCCATCCACAATTCAGTGAATCATCCGTTAAAACCAAAGGTCGCTAAGTAACTTAATTAAATAATTGTAATGATATTTGTTTATTCTATGAATAATCTCTTTTTATCATTTCCAGCTTTATAATCTCTCTTTTTTATCTTCAAATAAAAAAAAAAGCAAAAAAAGTAACAAAATCCCATATCCGCTGGATTTGGGCTCAGCTAGGGTTTCGAGCTCACCAGATCACGGGCCGCCGTGGGTCGCCCCATGCTAGATTCACGTCGGGCGCTACCTGCTCCTCCTCGCCGATTCGCCGTTGCTGGATCCGGCCTTGTGGCCACGGATCCGGCATCCCTACTATCGCCGCGGTGCCGGTGGAGGAGGGGCCATCCGAGCCCGGAGCAAGCGGATCCACGCCTCCACGTCCCGGATTAGGCGGATCCATGTCGCCCACGCTTGTAGCCACACCGCCACCACCTAGAACCCCTTGGCCTCCAAATCGTCGGAGCGCACGGCCCCTCGCATGGTGAAGGGAGAGGAAGGAGCTAGAAGTGGAGGGGAGGGAGAGGGAAGGGGCGGCACCGAGAGAGCGAGGTGGAGGGGAGGGAGAGGAGTCGCGATTTTGTGGGAAGGGCGCCGTGTGAGGCCGCAAGAGAAGTTTGCGTCGACACTGAGAGAAAAGTGACTGGGTTGAGGATGAAACCCAAGTTGGGTACTTATATTCTAGAGTCTATTGGGCCTTAGTCTTGGCCATTTGGGCTTTAATGTTTTGGTTTGAGGTAAGCAATTAACCTTAGTGGGTTTCTATAATAACCATGAGGGTTAATCAATTAACCATGCCAGTTTCCTAACCACCACCATTAATTAAAAAAACGTCATGCTAATCGTGGAATTAACCGTGGTGTTTTTTTTTTATAACCGCCATGGTCAATAAAATCAAAATTCCATATAAAAGATTTTTTGTAGTACTGTGTACAACACAGTAATGGAACCAAACACTTAAATCAATGTGACATTATTGTGCTTTAGCTTCCCTGGGCAGACTGGGGTCCATAAAAGAGCAATGAGGGAAACTAAATAAATAAACACCATTCTAGGCTTCCTGAACATGAGCTCTTGCTTTAGCTTCCTTCTTTTAGTTCGGAATACATGGATGTTTCAATTTTTCCTAGAGGCTCCTCTCTTTTTCTAGTAGGCTCGGGAGGCATCAGGATTGCTTTTGTTACAAAGGACAGTGAGACATGGAGCCAGTGGGGATAAGAATGTTCCAAAAGGCATGGGTTGAGTGAAGGTGGGGGCAGACCTGTTTCTACAAACTTCAATGCATGGATCCTTAATCACTGATATAGCTATGGATGTCGATGCTACTCAAACATCCTTTGTGTCCCGTTCTCCGTGTCTCCGTCCCTTCTCTGAGTAGCAGCGCTTGGCCTTGGACTGCAGATCCATCATCCGTCCTAGGCTCTTTGGCTGTTCGGCCACCGGAGACTTCCACGGCGGCAAAATGACAGCGCTAGGCCAGAGCAGGCCTGTATCAGAGCAGCTAAGTGATCAAAACATCTGAACCGGAAATGGTGCTACATTTCCTCAAAAAGAAAAAAAAGAATCATCATCTCTCGCCGCACTGGTACTCTAGTAGTCTGTTAGTGTCCATTCACGATTCATAGAATCATCTGTTAAACCCAAAGCTCGCTAAGTTTTTTTTTTTTTTTTTTTTTTTGTGATGCCTCTCATCTGGGTACAGTTGTAGTATCTGCTCATACACACGCACACCTACACCCACACGCACACCACTTGTGTACAAACAGCCTACATCTACACAGACTTGGGAAGTTCGCGTCCTTCAAGCGGGCAACGGCTCGCCGCAATATCCGGCTGAACGTGCTACGCGAAGAGAGGCAACAGCCCGGAAAAATCCAGGCAAAGGATGGGGAAAAACCCGGTGGGGAAAATCATGCATCGAGCAAGACTCGAACACATGATCGGTGGCCTCCCAACCAGAAGACTCACCAAACGAGCTACCGCTCGTTCCCCAAAAGGTCGCTAAGGGACTCAACTAAATAATTGTAATGATATTTGTTTATTCTATGAATAATCTCTTTTATCATCTTCAGCTTTATAATCTCCTTTTTTGTCCTCAACTGAACAATTTTATGATCAAGTTGCTACTTGTCGAGCTAATTAAATTCAAGTTAGTGGATCGAGATGTAACGAAACTATGAAAGTAAATTTATTTTGTATTACCAGAAATATGATATTTCATGGTGCCAAACCTGTTATGATCGAATCAATATATGACAATATATATGTGATATAAATTGTATATATCTTTACATCATATTTCTTTGTCATTCCAAGTATGTTACCGATACTCGACACTCTACTAGCAAACAGTTTCCAGATCATCTTCAATTGGCCAGAACAGAATTTGCATATAGGTTAATTAGAAAAAAAAATAGCACAACGAATCTGACCTAACAAGGCACACCAGTTGTGCTTGCTGGACCTTCAGAGGTGTCGGCTGGTACTGGAATTGATTTAGCAGTTACTACCTGACTATATTTCAATGGATTGTTAGTTGGTGAGTCATTCATATGACTGGTAAGTGGATGACTCTGTTTAATGAATTGTTTCCGTATCTCTAGTCTATCCTGAGTATAAAACAGCAAGGAATGGAGCAGAACCGCCTGTAGTGTTTCTGGTGGCCCTAGTGATATGTTGCTATGGACAATGGCATCAGGACACCTGCACTACTACTCCGCCAGGAAAACCTGCACTACTATGCCTCACTACTCGCCTAAGGACTATACTCAGAGGAAGCACTTGAACCACTCCATACACATGTGGTACAACAATTCTGTTAGGTTTCAGATCCAAAGTTTTCTGCAATTCAGAAGTGAGAACTTCAAACTTCGTGCCTAGCTTTGTGCACGGGATTGAATTGAGAACCTCCAGTCCGTGCCTGACAAGGTGGCAATTGTACACAAGGGATGGCGATGGATCCACTCAAGCCTATCAAGAGTTGAGACAACCCAATGACCATCACTGTCTTATTCGATCAGCCACCAAGGGAGGAAGAGTCACAGTCACAGAGTTTCTGGTACTTTTAAGTTCGAAGACAGGAACGTGATTCATAATAATTAGGATACATATGGAACGTAACTATGGAATGAGATCATGATTTTAGGATTAAATCCCCAAGTGTTTTTCATGTCGTTTTCTTCCCTATGAAATAAACAAAATTATATAATTTTTTTGGGGAATAAAATTATATTAGTTATATATATACGAGATTGGGCCTGCAGCGTGTGGCTTAAGGCCCATTTATAACCATATTAGGTCTCCAACCGGCAAACCACAAAACGAACACGTCGAGCCGCTGCACAGGCGCCGCCAGGACTTAGACGATCCGATGCGGTTTGAGACATCGTCTCGACCCACGTCCCAAGTGGTCTGGCTACCTGGCAACATGCCTCGATCAGCGGCTCTCGGCTCCAAGCGCAGCACCCAATTTTTCATCCCTCAGGAGTGCAATTAACAACATAATACTCCCTCCATTCCAAATTGTCAGTCATTTCAAAAATTTTAGAGAGTAAAAGCATCTCAAGTTTGATCAAACTAGAGAATTACAAAGATTTATGACATCAAATAGGTATATTAACGGATCCAATAATGCTTAGTTGATATCCTAAATGTTATTACACTGCTACTGAAATCTTTTGCGTGAAGGGCGTTTTCTGGTTTTATGCGTGGCGGCTAAAGGTGCCCGTCACCGCGGTGGGGTCACGCGTAAATCGTAGAACAAACCGCGGCGGCACCTTTCCCGCCCGCGGTTAATCAATTAACCGTGGCGGGTGCCTAAGAATGCCCGCCACCGTAAAGTTTGGAGAAAAACAAAGAAAAAGGAAAAATAGCCCACATGGGCTTGGATATAGGCCGCACTGAACTTGGATACCGCCGCCGCCAGATCCACACGTGTCATCGCTGGATCCGCCCGTGTGGTGGAGGCTGCCGCCGCCAGATCCACACACGCCAGGATTTAATAGTGTTGTGCTTTGGTCCGCGGCGTTCTCATCAACAGCAAAGGCGCCTGTGGTGATTTTGTCAATCTTCATTATTTGTCGATTCAATCTTCGAAGATGCTCGCATAGGTAGAGTTTGTGTGTGTGTGTTAAATAAACGTGACGCATGTGCGTCTGTTTTATTAGATCCAATTTGGAATGACCATCTAGCATTCTATATTAACCTGAAAGCTGAAACCGAACATGATAATTTACTCACATGCACATCTTTGTCTTAACTGGAGTGGATAGTACACTCCATGCATTGTAGCTGTATATGCATAATCCAGCTGCCTGATTAGGTGAGATATTTGTGTTCCACTAATCAAATTTAATAGTATATGCTTGCAGTTTCCTGATTGTCAGCTAGCAGGTTGAAAGTTTGGTGGATCTAATAGGTTGGTCCAAACCAGTAAACAATATTCTTTTGAGGAAAGAAAGGTTTAGTTAAAAGGATAAAAACATTGGACTTCTAATGAACATTCACGTTCAGGGATCATCTTCCGTTTACAAGAATTTAACTTACATATTAGATAGAGAAAATAGCCCAACGAACCTGACCTATATATATAATAACTAATAAGGCACTGATTGTGCTTGCACGATCTCTCAGAGATGTAGGCATGGACCTGAATTGATTTACTATTTAGTGGTTAGTTGGTGACGCATTAATATGAGTAGTAAGTGCGTGGAATCAAATTGTACCTCTTCTCTCTAACCCAAGTATATAAAAAGCAGCAGGGAGACCGAGCAGAAAACCAGTGTTTTTCTTAAGTGATGTTGCTATGGAAATTGTGTATAGGAGTAAACTCTAAAAAATTGTGTATAGGAGTAGGAGTAGGAAGCATCAGGGCACCTGCAGCCATGGATGTGCCACTCAGATTCTTTGCAGCTTAGGAGTGGATGACGACCTGTCTCACCTCCTTCACTGTCCTTTTCAGTAAGCTGTTGGCTTTCTCTGAACCTCTTCATTCTTAACTCAAGCAATGTTCAAGAAATTATTCAGAGCCTACATACACAGATTCACCTGCCCTAAAGTATGGAGATAATAGTCACTATGTGCTGGTCCATCTGGACAATGAGAAATGATGCAATCTTCAGATCTTTGCCTCACTCCATTGCTCGTTGCAGACATGTTTTCAAACAGGAATTTTCTCTAGTTATTCTAAGAGCAAAAGCAAGACTCCACCCCCTTATTGACCAATGGCTAGAGGCTTTTGTGTAATGGGTTTGATTTCCTTTTATTTCCTTCTTTGTATTTTGAATTTGTAATTGGAACTTTTGTTCTTCTATTAACAAAATTCCAGTAGGGGTGTGAGCCCCTCCTGTTCCCTCAAAAAACAAAGATTCTCCCAAATTCAGATTATACTTCAATGAGATTGGAAAGTATTCAGGATCATCTCAGTGTTCCTTTTTTTCATGGAAATCATTGTTACAATGGCATGGTCCATTTGGATGATGAGAATTCACATCATCTTCAGAAATTTGGCACATTCAATGCAGAGGTGCAGAGAAGTCTTCAGACATGAATTTGCCTTAGTTATAATAAGAGCAAAGAATCGGTTTCATCCTTCTAATGATCAATGGCTATAAGGCTTTGTGTAATTCTTGCTATTTTCTGTATTTCCTTTTATGTTTCTTGATCCTTCTTTGTAACACTTTGTAATGTTTAAAGTTATTAATAAAAGTCCAATAGGGGCATTTCCCCTCCTGATTCATAAAAAAAATTATTACCCTGAGGAGTGTTCAACCACTTAAACAAAACAGTATATTGGTTGCACAGTTTCCTGATATGTCATGTAGGTTGAAAGTTTTGGTGCATTTAAATTTAATTAATTTATCCCAAATCTTTTCATGAAAGAAAGGTTTATATGAAGATAAAACCAGGAGACTTTCCAACAAACATGCATGTTTAGCAATCACGTTCCATTTGTTAAATCCTAATTCAGACATTGATGAAAATCTAATAAAGCATCGACTATGCTACTCTTGAAGAGGTAGTGTAATAAGGTAGTGACCATCGTTGGATCATGTTGCGGGCCCACATGGTACTCCACATCGATGAAGCATGCGCTCATCAGTAGGGAGAATGGTCATGGCTGTTGCAACCAAAAAGTCTTCATAGCGACCAGCTCCTGCTTCCATCCCATGCCGACCCCTTGTACTGCTTCTCATCCCACTAAACCCGCCACAGAATACTGCTTCTCATCCCACTAACACATCTTTTTTTTTTTAGAATCACTAACACAATATTCTGCAAGATGTGATCTATCATGTGTAAAATTCTTGTTTATTTTATCTAAAGTTTTTAAAAAGCAACATGAACGACTCACAAGGGCATGAGAGCAGGTACAATAACATCAGCTTGGCTTATAGGCAAGACATGTCAGCAAATGCCAAGGTGGAAGAGAGAGAATAGGGGAAAGAGAACCTGCTTGGCAACGGATCAGGCCCCGAGCGCTGAACAGATTCCTGTAAACTTTGGGTCCTGCCACCACCCATGGTCCTACGGTTTTGATGATATGAACTGTGGATGCAACTGCCAATAGCAAACCATCGAGCGCCCTTGGATGTGTTTGTGGTCCTTCGTACAATAAAAAAATAATATTTATAATGGAAGGAGAGAAGATTGTTGTATGGCTTGGCTATTGTGCTAGCCTCTTGCTCATTAGGCTTGGCTATATGCCAAGCTTATTGAACCTGCTCTTATGCTCTGAAACAATAAAGTTCCCAATGCCTCCCATGCCTAGACAGTTCACATATATTATATAACTGCCATAGAACTATTAGTCCATCCATATGACCTACCTGACTTGCGCAACTATATCTTAATTCTTTGTCCTCCACTCACATGCTCTTCTATATGGAACACAAATGAAAAACATCACAGCAATGGGTATGAGGATGCATATATACTACTTGCTGTACCCTCGAATTTAGGTGGGGCCAACTCGAGCAACAAGATAGACTATAAATATAAAAGAAAAGAAACAAAAGAAACATTGAACACATAGACACATTGCAACCCGTAGACTGCAGCAAAACAGCAAAGCAGCCGATGGTTTAGGATGATTCCTTTAATTTGATGAACAAATATTTTTCTTGCAATACACCATTAGGGATACATAAAAATAAAACTTATGGACCAGGACAAAATAATAACCATGAGGAGGTAGGGTTGACCACCACAGTGAGAGGAGAGAGGGGTGTGAGGGTGTACATAAAAGAAAAAATAAGAGAAGAAACACTATAGCAGCATCCTATGTCCTGAGTATTATATCTTGCATCAGCTTCGTTCTTCTGGTCCAAGATATATGTACGGGCCACTCCCATCTTTTTCATAGTAGCTCGGGAGGCGCCAGGATTCATCTTGGTGCAGTGATATATGATTGCGCAAGGAGCATTGGGGATGAGGATGCTGCAAACCGGGAAAAAGTAATATACCAGCAGACGACCGTGTGGCCTCATCTAAAACCGGATAATCAAGCACTACTAGATTTCGGTCCTTTACCGAGCGCTGGAATTGCTCGGTAAAGGTCCAATAGCGCTTCGATAGGCGCTACCGAGCGCTGCTCTCAGTAGCAACCTCTCGGGGAAATTCTTGCCGGGAAAGGCAGTTTACCAAGAGCTCCAGCCATGGCGCTCGGTACCACGTTTCTGAGCACCCCCCCCTCCTTCGTCAAAGAAAAGTGGACGTCGATGGCGTTTGCCTCCGTCGGCGTCCACTTTACCGAAGACCGATGCCACACTTGGTGAACTTCAATATCTACCGAGGGTCTGGTTGAGGTAGCACTCGGTGAACCATAATTTGGAAAAAAAACAATTAAAAACATTTTGCCAAGAGTCTTGCTCGGTAACCTTATGGTTAGTTCACCAAGGGCCAAAGTGGCTCTCGGTAAATCAACCATAATGTTGCCGAGAGCCCCCTTTACCAAAGCGCATCCACTTATACTTCGGTAAAGTGACCATAATCTACTGGGCGCCTAACGTGGACCCTACGTAAAGTTGGCGGCAAAGGGCCGTTAACACTCTTACTGCACTTCGAAGGCGTGAAGTTTGCCGAGAATGGAGTTTTGCCGACGGTTGGCTCGGTAAAGACTGCACTTTACCGAGCCCTTATTTACGAGGGCTCGGCTCTCGGCAAAGGGATCTCTACCGAGAGCGGCTCTTGGTAGAGGGGAGTCTTTACCGGCGCATGACAAGAGGCTGGGTAAAGAATCTGCACTTCGGTATAGGACCCGTGTGCTATATATGCATGGAACCAAACAGTTTTGTTAGATCCAATTTGGTAGGATGACCATCTATCATCCTGCATTAACCTCAAACCAAACTGAACATAGTGATTGAAAATTTACTCACTTACCACTAGTACCGAAATGTTTTTTTGCGTGACGGGCGGTTTTTCATTAACCGTGGCGGGCAAAGCTGCCCGTCACGCTTGAAAGGTCATGGTTAATCACTCAATAACCATGATGGGCAAAGAGCCCGTCCACGCAAAATACATGCCACCGTGGTGGGCACATTAAAGTGCCTGTCACGGTTAATGATTTCAGAAAAATAAAAAAAAGGCAAAAAACCTAGGCAGGCCCGCCGAGCCCATCTAGGGTTAGGGATCGCCAGCGCCACCACCGCCTCCTCCGCCCGCATGGATCCGCCCCAAGGCCGCTGCGCCGCCGCCGCCTCCTCGTCACCTCCGCCGCGTGGATCTGCCATCGTACGAGGGATCTTCCGCCTCCCGGAGAAGCCTGCCGCCCGGATCCACGAGGGAGGAGGTCGTGGCCGGCAAATCCGTGGAGGAGGAGGTCACCGCCGCCAAATCCGTGGGAGGAGGGCGCCGCCGCCGCCGATCCGTGGAGGAGGAGGTCGGGGTCGCCCGGATCCGTGGATGAGGAGGTCGTCGCCGCGGATCCACGGGGGAGGAGGTCGTGGCCGGCGAATCCATGGAGGAGGTCGGGGTCGCCGGATCCGTGGAGGACGAGAACGCCGCCGCCCAGATCCACGGGGAGGAGGTCATGGCCGGCGAATCCATGGAGGAGGGGGTCGTGGTCGCCGGGGCTTGCTCGCTAGATGTCTCCGCGCCGCCGGGGTCATGTGCCGCCGCCGCCGCCGCCATGTGTCTTTGCCGTCTTATTTGGGGCCATGTGCTACCGCCACCGCCATGGGAGGGGTGCGAGCGGAGGTGGGAGGAGGGGGGGGGCCGGTGGGTGCGAGCGGAGGTGGGAGGAGTGGGTGCGAACGGAGGTGGGAGGAGTGGGTGGGAGAGATGTGCTCGGGTACCGATGATATCTAGAACCCTAACTTCACTTATATAATAAGATTTTTATCGGGCCATTCCCGGGCTTGTTGGGCCTTGATGATTTACATGACGGGCATTTTAATGTGCCCGCCACGTAAAATTGATTTTGCATGGTGGGCATCTTAACACGCCCGCCACGCAAAAATAACGTATTTTCCATGGCGGGCGTGTTAAGGTGCCGCCACGCAAAATAAAATTGAACGTGGCGGGGCATTAACCGTGGACGGGCAAAAAAGTGTCCGCCACGGAAAAGATTTTGCAGTATCACGCAAAATCATTTCGTTACTAGTGTACACTTCTTTGTATGAATTTGACTGGATGGTTACTCCATGCAATGTAGTTGTATGCACATAATCTGGCTTTACTGATTAGCTTAGATATTTGTGTTCCACCAATGGAACTAAATAGTATATGTTTGCACGTTCTGATTGTCATCTAGCAGGTTGAAATTAAGTTCTACGGATTTAATAGGTTCGTGCCAAACAGTTCTTTTCATGAAAGCAAGGTTTAATAAAAAAATTAAAAACGTTGGCTTAGTGAACATGCATGTTCAGCGATCATCTTCTGATAGTCGGAACTTAGCTTACGTATTAATTAAAAAAAGCTCAACGAACCTAACATATAATAAGGCACCAACCAGTACTGCTTGCCCGATCTCTCCGGAGATGTATGGACCAGAATTGATTTAACAGTTATTTATTGCCTGACTATATTTCATTTTTTTTTAAAAAGACAAATATCCTAGCCTCTGCATTGACGGATGCATATAGCTATATTTCAATGGATGGTTAACTGGTGACCCACTTATATGAGTAGTAAGTGCATGGAATCAAATTGTACCAATCTTCTCTATAACCATAGTATATAAAGCAGCAAGGAACGGAGCAGAAAGCCCGTGTTTCTCTGGCTGCCCAAGTGATCTTGCTTTGGGAATTGTGTATATAGGATCGTAGGAAGCATCAGGAGCACTTGTACTCTCTTAGATGGAACTTAGATAGAGACAAGAAGTGGCACCAAAAGAGATGAAAAACGTTGACTGCAAATTTCATTGTAGCCTCTATTTTGTGCCAGTAAACAGAAGAACAAACAAACTGTCATTTTTATCTTCCGTATAGGTCTATACTATACTGGGCATGTAATTTTACATTTCTGTATCTTGAATCATACACTCGAGGTGAAGAAGAGAGGAGCACGCAATGAGATTTGGGCAGCGGTTCAGCTGGTGCTGCTTGGCTTGCTGTGATTCGGGATAAGAAACATCAGAGATGCACGGGAGAACTGCGTGCTACTGGTTGGATTGAGGTGCAGGCGTGCAGCTCCATGCCCTACGAGGAGCAGAAAGAGAGATGGTGTTCCACTACTACACAAAATCATTTTAGGAGGATAGCTGCCTTGGTTAATGTCTAGCATTAAGAGGCGGTCACTTTTTAATAACCAAGGTGGTTACAAGCCAACCACCACGCAAAATTGATTAACCGAGGCAGGCACATTAGGATGCATGCCTCGATTAATGAGATTTCGGACAGCCCATCTTAGCCCCATATCACACTTAGGTTTCACTCGCATCCAAACCCTCTCTCCCCCTCACCCAACAAGGCTTGATGCCCCGTTATCTCCTCCCACAGTCTCTCACTCGCCTCCTCCCTCATTCTCACACACGACACCTCTCTCTCTTTGGCTACGCGGGCGGATTGCTTACGAACGTGGGCAGGACCCCCGATGGCGATGTGGGGCAGGGTTCCTCTATGGTAGGAGGTTGTTGCTCGCTCACAAGAAGCCGAGAGGAGCACACCACCAACATGGCGGTCAGCCAGCTGGCCGGATCCGGGGCGGGGCTCCTACCCTCCCTCCATCAAGCCATGGATCCACGGAGCGGGGGCACCTTCCCTCCACCACGATCGCGGATCCGATAGCGTGGAGCCCGATGGTGGTGGATTTGACGATCTGCTCGACGATGGCAGATCCAGCCTCGAAGAAGTGCTTGGGTGGCGGATCTGGCGCGGAGGTGAAAATCCGATTCTGGATCCAACAGGGGAGGGTGCACTCTGATGGCATGAAAGTGGTATCGGCGGCGCGTGAGAAGCACACTTATGGGCTTGGCAGACCCATGGATGGGCTCATTGTGCTAATCTATGTTTTTTTTCTTTTTTCTTGTATTTTTATTCAATTAAGGGCAATAAACTGCCTCAATAAATGGTCACATGTACTATGACCTTTAGTCCGAGGCGGTTCGAAAAACCGCCTTTAGTTAATATCTTTTTGGCCGCCATCGTCACTTTTTTATGTAGTAGTGTTCTATACTTCTATGCAGCGAGCTCGATCTTCATCCACCATAGCAATCCAATATGGAAACTGCACTAACTTTATCTCTTTTTGACCCAAGTCAGTAGGGAAACCTAACCTATTTTTAAATTTTTTTGAATAATGCAAACCTGTTTAAATTCGCTCCCATGTGCACTGGAATCAAACCTAGGCCTGGTAGGTGCTAATCATGTGCTCTAACCACTAGCCTAGATGCCCTTTCGTGACATTATCTCTTTCTCCACATATATTTCTGAATTTTCATTGAATACTTCACATGTCACACGCTCCACAAGCTGATAAGTAACTATGGTTCCTGAGAACCTCTTAAATTTTGGCACCAAACGCATTGTACAAGAGCAAGACAGTAATAGTTTTTCAGTGTGCCATCAACCAAATGGTTCTTTTTAGTTAATTTTATAAAGAGGATACGGCCTGTGATTTGACTGCTGACTAGACTAGGGTACAGACGTGGATGAGGAGATAGCTGTTGAAATATTAGGCAATTTTTAGATTAATTCTATAATATAAATCATGATGAACAGATCTACTAGATAAAGCATGTGAAGCATACTATCGCAAAACACAAAAGCATATCGCAGATCATAGTATGATTCATCATCATATAGCATAGCATGATCAAAGCAACAGGTGTAAGCACAGCTAGCACACCATATAGATTGGACATATTGAACATGACTAATACTAAGATTAGTTGTTGGGAACAATACTTGCTGGACGTAGATGACGGTTTGTTGGAGAGGTTCCCGAAGGGGAAGCTAAGATCCTCCACATCACCGTCGCCGCCGATCAGCGGCGGTGGAAGAGGTCGAAGAAGTTGACGATGAAGACGGCGCCGAGACGATCCGCCCGCGTGTCCTTCCCGGAAGACGAGCCATGACGAAGATCGGTAGCGATCGTCGCGAGCGCTTCCCGCAGTACTACATAATTTTTTTGGTGGTGTTTTTTTTTATTTTTGGTGGCGGTTTTTGGAACCGCCACCGAGCCGCCAGGTCACGGTTAATCCATGATTAACCATGGCAGTTTCAAAACCGCCACCGTTAATTGAAAAAATAAAAAGAGAAATCCAAACCCCAACACTAATGGGCCTAGATCCGGGCCGCCACCGCCGAATCTGGGCCCAATAGGGTTAGGGTTTGGAGGAAGCGCCCACTGGATCCACCGCCTTGATGTCGCCGCCGACGCAACGGATCCGCGAAATGTGCCGCGTGCCGTGCTCCTCGCCGCCGGATCCGGCCGCCTTTGATGCACCGTGAGCCTTGCATCCGGGCCCCCGCGCTTGGATGCGTCGTCGCCGGTGCTCTTGCGACGCACCCGCCGGATCTCGCGACATCTCATGCCTCCTCCGGCCGAATGCCACCGCCGGCTCGCGCAGGACCTCACGCCACCGCCGACGGGAGCCTAGATGGCATGAGCCTTGCCGCCGACGGAGCCGCCCGCGCCGCCGCCGCCATGCCTCGAGCCAGCGCGCTCCACCGCCTAACCCCAGAAGCGCCCCGCGAGCACCGCCACGCCAGCGCCTTGGCTATGGGAGGGAGGGGTAGGGGAGCGGAAGGGGAGCGCCCGAGGGAGGGGAGGGGGATGAAGTGAAGTGCTGCAGTGATGAAGTGAAATGAGAGAGAAGAGTGAGGGATGAGCTAGGGTTTTGGTCGATATATATACTAGGATGGATATGGGCCGCCAGATGGATACAAATGACCCATTTGAGCTCTAGTTTGGGCTATTATTAACCGTGGCGGTTTTTAAAGAAAACCGCCCGGTTAATCGATTTATCGCGGCAGTCATTATAATTGCCATGGTTAATAAAAATAATCGCCACGACATTAACCGTGACGCTTTTTTCAAATAACCGCCACCATTAATGTTTTCGAAGTGCTATGCAAAATCAGACCTGTAGTAGTGCCAAAAAACCTTATTCGCCTTCGCCCGGTGCAGGATCGCAAAGACAACAGTTCGAGAGACCTGCTCGTCTAGGCGCTGGTGCATGCAAGCGATCGGGCTGGAGATTGGCGACGGCGGCGCAACAGCGAGAAGAGTCAAAACCCTAAGCTTTCGATTGGATACGTTTAGCGAGGCCGGTGCCCTGCTTATATAGTCCGGGTGGACTGACCTTGTAACACGGTTATGATCTAAACCGGTTAGGACTTTGCTGTTCGTATTCGTTTAGAACTCTACAACCCAAAGACCAAAAAGGTGAGGAGCTGGATTTCGGCGGACCATTCACGCCAAGATGTTGTGCCATCGCGCCCTTCGCCACGCCCGGTGAGGCGAGGCGAGTGCGCATGTTTGGTGTTCCCTTTCTCCTTCTCACACTAGACTTGAAAAGATGAGAACCACTTCCATATTTAAGTTGGTTGACTCCACCTTCCACTAGTAATGTGGTACTAAAGGAATTGCACTCTCTCATTTGCATTTCATGAATGGGCCTTTGAGATTTAATAGGAATTTCATGATTTTGTTATTTGGCCAAGCCCATTAACTATATAAATTCCAACAATAGCAAGACCGAAAATCAACTCACTAGCTATTTCCTTCAGTTCAACGCTAGCATGGACGGTGTGAATGGAGAAATCTGGTGGCCTGCCATGCAACCTGTGCCAATAGAGTATGGGTGAAAGTGACTAGCATTAAATTATAGGCTGGGCCGAGTCTCCTCCATGTCACCGTCAAAATCAACAACAATCAAAGCGGACGCTCCCCAGCCATATCAAAAAACGGCTCCTTCTGGTGGAGGGATATTTTACTCCTCCTTGATGATTATAAGAACCTTGCTATTGTCTCCATGCACAATGGGAGGTCCTGCTTGTTGTGGTCAGACAACTGGAGTTCTCAAATTCTGATGACAGATCTTCCAGAGCTCTACTCCTTTGCCAAGAATAAGAACTTGACAGTTTATAAGTGGTTGCAAAGCCAGGACTCCCTCAGCTTCTTCTCTCGCCCTCTGTCAGTTGAAGCTCATCAACAATTTTTAGCTCTTCAAGATCTCAAGGACAGCATTGTTCTTTCAGAGCAGGATGATGTCTAGGCAACTCAATGGGGGCCTTCAAAGCTTCCAAAGTTTACAAGCGTCTGATGGGCCATGAACAACTCCCTCAGGCCTTCAAATGGTTATGGAAAAACTACTGCCAACCCAAGCACAAAGTGTTCTTTTGGCTTTTGTTGAAGGACAGGTTAAGCACCAGAAACATTCTAAGAAGAAAATCCATGCACCTGCCATCCAATGCTTTTGTGCTTTGTGATCAAGATGAGGAAGAAACAGGCCGCCACTTATTTTTAACTTGCCACTTTGCTCAGCAGTGTTGGCACTTGTTGGGCATCGATTTACAGGGGGTCCAGGATATCGTTCAAGCTGTTGAGGCAATCAGGGCTCAAGCTCACCATAATTTCTTCATGATCATGGTTATTCTCATGTGCTGCGCAATCTGGAGTGTGAGGAATGATACTTTTTTTTAAGGCATCCCACCGACACGGAGGGCTCGTGATATTTTCAGCAAAGAAGTCAGAATCCTAACCCTACGGGTGAAGGCAAGATTCAGTGCAGCGTTTGATTCATGGTTTCAGCATCTATCGTAATTTGTTTAGTTTTCTTTATTTTCTTTTTCTCCTTTTTTTTTTAATTTGGTTTTCTACGGTTCCCTTTCCTGTTTTGTAATTTGTAAGAGCAACTCTTTATCATTCAATAAATGCCTGGAGGGCGCTGCCCCTCCCGTTCTATTAAAAAAAAAAAAAAAAACTGCAGACGCCCTAATTGGGCTGGGCTGCAAGAGAAATGGCAAAATATGCATGCTTTTGCAATGAGATTCACGGTCTTCTAGACTGCAAGAGAAATTAAACGTGTTTACTGAGAATCCGAGTACTACACAGTAACAGAACCAAACATCTACATTAATGTAATATTATTGTGTTGTCTTTTCTTAGGCCGACCGAGGGTCTATAATAGAGCAACGAGGGAGAAGAAATAAACACCATTCTAGGCATCTTGAGCATGAGCTTTTGCTTCAGTTTCGTTCTTTGGGTTCAAGATAGATGAATACCTTTTCCTAGAGGCTCCACTCTTTTTGTTTAGTATATATGTTCTGGAGGCACTAGGATTGCTCTTGTTAAAGAGGATGGTTAGGCATGGAGCCTGCAGTCATGAGAAGGCTCCAACAGAGAAAACCTGCAGTGATGAGAAGTGCAGCACAGGAAGTCCTTGCTTCATGACTGTATAATGTAGGATAGGTTCCCACAACTCTGCTCTTTCACCAGGACACCCATGTGTTCCATTAGATTCTTTCTAAATCAGTCCTTCGAGAGGATTTTCAGCCCCACCCTCTCTTTGGTGGCAAGTGATCAGCTAGAAGAGGTCAACCACATTTTGAATAATTTGAATCTAGATGACCTATCAAATGATTCCTGGGCTTACTCTTGGGGAAGCAATAGATATAGCAGTAAGAAAGCAAACAAAGTGATGAATATGCATCTGTACCCCCATCACCCCTGTTCAAATGGATTTGGAAAGCCAACAACCTAGGAAACCAAAATTTTTTTTTTTGGTTGCTGGTCAGAGATAGAGTAAACACTAGAAATCTGCTGAAAAGAAAGAACATGACCCTACCCAGTTACAATTGTGTTCTTTGTAACCAAGACTGTGAGGAATCATATTTCTATCTCTTCTTTGGTTGCACCTTCAGTAAGGACTGTTGGAATACTCTGAACATTTTATGGGACACTAATCTGAGTCACATAGAAATGTTCCTCAGAGCAAGACATAATTTTCAAAGCATAATATTCAGGGAAATTGTCATCTACGCCTGCTGGTCCATTTGGAAAACAAGGAACAAGGTAATCTTTGATAATGGCAGAAATGAGGTGGATATCACGGAAAACAAGTTTTATTGAAGAATGTTTTGCATCAAGGCCAAACCGAACAAGAGTGCTTTGTTAAAAAACTGGAGAGATAGCTATGTATAGGCTTATACTTTTTTTTATTGGGCCTAGTTGCCTTGTAATCTTCAATACCTGTACCCATTCTTTCATTTAATTAAAGAAAAAAGAGGTCGGGGACTCCTTGACCGGTTCAGTCAAAAAAAAAAAAAAAAAACTGTCCATCACCTTCTTCCTGATCCATTAGAGAGAGATGCCATGGACATCATAAGCCCAAAAGGTTTGAAAGCAACGTCACTCCCAAATTGTGAACCCAATGAAAATGAAATTAATGTATTAACATGGTGCGATCTGGTTAGTGTACTGTCCCCGATGAGACCCACTGTAAAAACTTTGGTCATGGAAATTATCTCTTTGTGCTGCACTGTAAATCTGATTCATCTTCTAAGATTTGTTTGAAAGGAACTTAACGCTTGGTTGTTTGGATGCATTCTAATAAAAAGACTAAGGCTGTATCAGGTTTTGATTGCCACCAACTTAATTAGTCTGGTTCGTCATTTTTTTTTTTAAGAAAAAGCACATGGAAACATCAAACATGGCCACAATCATAGTCGCCTCAAATTTTAACTGGGCTGGGCTGCAAGAAAATGATAAAACAATGCATATTTTAATAATGGGAATCAGGGCCAGGTGGGCGACCTCATCGAGAGCCCAACTAAAGATGTTAACCGAGTCCAAATATTGTACACAGTAATGGAACTAAACATTGATTACATCAACGTGATATTATTGTGTTGTCTTTTCTTTGGTGAACTGGGGTCCATAAAAGTGCAAATAGGGAAAATCAATAAACAGACACCACACTAGGCTTCCTGAGCAGAGCTCTTGCTTTAGCTTTGTTCTTTTGGTTCAGAATACGTGGATGTTCCAATATTTTCCTAGAGGTTCCTGCACTGTTTCTCTATAGTAGGCTTGGGAGGCACCAGGATTGCTCTTGTTACAATTGATAGCAAAGCATGGAGCCAGTGGGGATCAGCAAGCTCCAACAGTGGGGATCCTGCGCCCTGCAATGTTTGCTGGACTTCTGTCGTGTTCCTATGAATAGCAGCGGTCGGCCTTGACTGCATCTATCATCTGTCCTAGGCTCTTCGGCTGTTCACATGTCGAAGAATCATCAACACTGTTTCGCAAAAAAAAAAAAAAAAAAGAATCATCAACACTGTTTCGGAAAAAAAAAAGAATCATCAACACTAGGCCGTGGAGGAGAGGCTTCCACGGCGGCACATATGACATTACTAGACCGGAGCACAACTGTAGCAGAGTAGCTTAGCGAGCACAAACATCCAAACACAAACGGTGCTACCTTTCCTAAAAAAAAAAAAAAAAAGAAGAATCGTCAACTCTCGTCAAAGAACAACAAGCTGACAAGGTAATATGGAGTACAGGTCGCACCGGTACTCAAGTAGTCTGTTAGAGTCAATTCACAGTTCAGTGAATCATCTCTTGAAACCAAAGGTCACTAATTGACTTAATTAAATAATAATTGTAATGATATTTGTTTATTATATGAATAATTTGCTTTTATCGTCTTCAGTCGAATAATCGATTTTTGTTATCTTCAACTGAATAATTTTATGATCTAGTTGCTACACGTCAAGCTATATTTATGTTAGTGGAGATGTAACGAAACTATGAAAGTACATTTATTGTGTAATACCAGAAATACGATATATCATTGTGCCGAACGTGTTATGATCGAATCAATATGACAACATATATGCGTACATAATTGTATATCTATTTAATTCATATTTCTTTTGTCATTCCATGAATTTGTTCGACACTCGGTTTATCAACACTCTGCTTGCAAATAGTTTCCGGATCACCATTGGTTAGCTAGAAATTAATTTACATATTGGTTAGAAACAAAAGCGCAACAAACTGACCTATCAAGGCACCAGTTTTGCTTCTACGACTTTTAGAGGTGTCTACTTGTACTGGAATTGATTTAGCATTTAGTACCTAACTATATTTCAATGGGTTGTTGGCTGGTGAGTCATTCATATGACTGGTAAGTGCCTGACTATATATTTCAATGAGTTGTTTCGGTATCTCTAGTCTAACCTGAGTACTATAAAATACCAAGGGAATGAGCAGAAAGCAAGTGTTTCTGGCCACCCGAGTCATGTTACTATTGAAATTGTGCATAGGAGTAGGAGACATCAGTTACCTGCATTACTACTCTCCCAGGTGTAAGTAAGTTATAAGCGAGGACTGGGTGGCAGGATTGTCAAGCCCAACCACCATATGGTAGGAATCCTCACGAAGTCACTGGGCAAGTCCAAGTTTGAAGAAATGAGACAGAGGATTGGGCTGAGGCATCATCTCCAGTACTCAGCACAAGGCTTAGGGGGAGATTAATAGTTAAGCCTAGTACTATGTATATTTCCTATCATTTACTTTTCAGACTTCTAATAGCCTTGTATTAGGAACATGTTCAGCATCCACTTTAGTGGTTAGGGAAGTGTTGGAGCAGATGAGGAGGTGAGGAGCCAGCTGCTATATAAAAAAGCAGTTGCGTAGACCAGTTTGTATTCAACTATTGCATTTCAGTTCTTACAAACGGCCAAGGGTCAAGCTGCCCTCTGGCCTTTACCCAAATCGGAGTCTCTATTGTGGTTCCTAGCCAACAGAAAACGAACTAATATATGGACAGTGTGTTGCATCCTTTAAGCTTAAGGTATCAAATTGGATCTGTTCTAACAAATATATGCGTCATAATAAACCATTCATGATCCTTATTTCCATCAGATCTGTTAAACATAGAGAATACAATTTAATATACATAAACTTTACAGAGAATGTTCACTGTCAAGTCTCAAGTGTCAACTATGAAATTCTCGGCAGTATACAGGATGAATAGCGCCGCAGCTAGGCTCAATGCCATGACGTCCTAGCTGCATTCACAATTGTGTACTCAAAGGAAGCACTTGAACCACTCCATACACATGTAGGACAACTATTGTGTCAGGTTTCAGATCCACACGATTCTGCAGTTGAGAAGTGAGAACCTCAATTCAATGTCGGCACCGGTTCTGCTTGCACGATCTCTCCAGAGATTGTATGGACCAGAATTGATTTAACATGACAGACCAGAATTGATTTAACATGAAAGTGCAAGTATGGCCGGAGCAGGGCTGTAGCAGAGTAGCTTAGCGGGCAGAAACATCGGAACAGGAAGCTAGAAGCAGGTGCTACATCCCTACAGTAGCAAGTTGAGAACGCAATATGCAGCACTCGTCGCACTGGTATTTACCCATGTTTTAAATAGCGGGCTATGAAAAATAGCGTCGGGCCTTTCTGGACGCTATTTGGCGCTATTGCGCCGCTATAGCGCCGTTATAGCCACGCTATAGCGGCAGCTACGCGCAGTAGCGTCAGGCTGCCGCCGCCGCTATAGTGTGAATAGCGGCAAATTCATGGTCGTGCTTGCACGCACGATCTCTCCAGAGATGTATGGACCAGAATTGTTTTAACATTTATTTACTGCCTTACTATATTTCAATGGACGTTTTGTTGGTGGCTCATTGATATGAGTGGTAATTGGTAAGTGCATGGAATCAAATTGTACCTCTTCTCTCTGACCAGAGTATATAAAGCTGCAGGGAACCGAGCGGAAAGCATGTGTTTCTATGGCTTCCCAGGTGATCTTGCTATGGAAATTATGTATAGGAGTAGAAAGCATCAGGAGCATCTGAATTGCTACTCTCTGATACATGGAAGTTTGATAGAAAATAAGAAGTGCTGCCAAGCCGCCAAATCACCGACACACCCTCACTACTCGTCAGATGTTGTGAAATATCTAGCTTCAGATGCACCGAACTGAAGACTAGGTGGAGCAGTACAGTATTTCCACGGCACACATTCGTGTTATCAGTCACGCAGTCACCTTTTGGTTCATAGCTATTGTACGTACTACATAAGGTCGATGACAATTTTGCTACCAGATTGTGGTTCCTTCTCGTGATGGCCATGGATCCACTGAAGCCTATCAATTCAAGACACGTCAATAACCATCACCTCCTTCTTGGGCCGTTAGGGAGGAGGAGCTATGGCCATCAGCATCAGGAATCAGGATCAAGTGCAAGTAGTTATAATGGTCTTCCTGAGAAGCCCAAAAGAGGCTGAAAGCAACGTGACTCCAATATTGCACGTCACAGGCACTTTTTTTTTTTTTTGAAAGTTCCGGCATCCGGCAATATATTAATAAGAGGGATCAGAGTTTTCTTACACGCGCGAGCTGCACAATCTCATATCGCAGACTGCTCTATGAGAGGTAAAAATAAAAGCTAACTACTCGCAGCTATGGCGGCTGTCCCTTGAGATAATGGCCTTCCAGCAAAGGCCAAGCTCCAGTTTGTGAAAGCGTCTTTTATTTGAGATGAGATCGAGCTCTCCAGTGATGACTGATCTCTGAAGATCCTTGTATTTCGTTCTGCCCAGATATGCCACAGGGTTAGGATTGCCAATGAGTGAGCCTGTCCACCGTAGCCCAAGGTGATTGAGGTGAGCCATTCCTGCAGACTATCCTGCTCTGTCCAGTTTTGAGGCTGTAAGCTGTGGAAGCTGCTCCAAACTCCCACTCGTATCCATACCTCTCGTGCAAAGGGACATTCCACGAAAAGATGGTTGGCTGTCTCAAGGTTCCGTACACAAAGCGCACAAAAATAGTTGTTTTCCCATCCTCTGATCTGTAGTCTCGCAGCTGTCCAAAGGTGGTCTTGTAGCAGTAGCCAGATGAAAAACTTACACCGCGGTGTTGCTTTTGCCTTCCAAATGACGTCTAGAAAAGTTGATGAAATGTGGCCTGCAAATTGAATTTCGTATGCTGAGCGCTGTGTACTGTCCACTAGCCTCAAGTGACCATAGGGTGGTGTCCTCTTCCTCTGAATTTTGGTCGAAATTCAATGCTTGTATGTAATTGCTGAGGTCGAGAATCTCACTGATGAGGTCTACATTCAGGTCATAAGCCAAATCATCTATCCATTTGTCATCTTGCACCGCATCTCTGAAGGATCGGTTCTTTCTCCTACTGTGTTGGAAAAGACAAGGAAAAATTGTTGCCGGTGCCCTTCCATCAACCCATGTCGATTGCCAAAACGATGCCTTCCTCCCATTGTTTACTGTTACCCTCGTTGCCGCACTGAAGAGGGCAAGGTCGATGTCGCTCTATCGGGAGGTCTCCCACCTGCCATGTTTCCTGTGATTTTGTCCATGCTGTCCATAGCCATCGCAAGCGGAGCGCTCGGCTGAATCTATCAAGTTCCAGGATTCCCAGACCGCCGAAAATCGTTGGTTTTGCTACTCCGGTCCAGGCCACCTTGCAGCTGCCCCCGTGATCTCTCCATCACCTGCCCAAAGGAACTGCCTTCTCGCTTTATCGACGTCTTTTACTATTTGCTTTGGAGGCATGATTGCCGTCAGCATGTCGACCGGGATGGCACTCAAAACCGATCTGACCAATTCACGTCGTCCTGCTGGATTGAGCAACCTGCCTTGCCAACCCGCAAGGTGCCTGCGTGTGTTGTCTAGAATGAATTGCAGGTGGATTATCTTAAGCCGCCCCAGCGCTAGTGGTAGTCCAAGATAGGTGATGGGAAAACCAGCTCGTTGGCCCGTGAATCGTTGTAGGATGTGATCCAGGTCCAAGTTTTGACACCTGATGGGCGCGACTGAGCATTTAGTCCAGTTGAGTCTAAGGCCCGTTGCTTCTCCAAAATGGCGCAGGATGTTGAGGAGGAAGTCCACTTCTTCCCTTACCGGATTCAGAAACTTCTTCCCTCACAGGCACTTTTATGCCAGTAAACAGATGAACAAACAAACTGTCGTTCTTATGTATATTTCTATACTACCATACTAGGCATGTAGAATTATGCACATTTGTGTCTGTCTTGGATCAAACACTTCAGGTGAAGAGGAGAGGAGCACGCAGTGAGACTTGAGGCAGTGCAAAACAAAAACAATATGCATGGGAGAACCTGGTCGGCTGGTCCTACCGCTTGGATTGAGGTGCAGGTGTGCAGCTCAATGCCTTGTGAGGAGCAGAGGGAGAGATGGTGTTCTGTGCAGCGAGCTCTTCATCCACCATTGCAAGCCCACATGGACTTAAGATCGTCAAAGTTACTGAACATGTATTTTCTGTATTTTTTACAGTGTACTTCACATGTCCCACATTTCACAAGATGATAAGCAGCTATAGTTCCTAAAACCCAGTTATATTTTGCAGGAGCAGGACGCATCCTAATAAGAGTAAGGCCATAATATGTTTTTATTGCCACCAACTTAATGGTCCTGGTTGGTTAATTTCAAATTTCTATTTTGAGGGGAGGTTGGCTAATTTTAATAAAAAGAGGACACGGAAACATGGCCACCTTCATAGCCGCCTCAACTTCTAACAGGGCCGCTGGACAGCAAGAAAAATGATAAACGCATGCTTCTTTTGCAATAGGATTCAGGGTCAAGTGGGTGTTCTCATCCGGAACCCAAGTGCCAAACTAAATGTGTTAACTCAGTCCATGTCACTACTACTGAAACTATTTACCATGGTGATTTTTTAATTTACCGTGGTGGTTTTTTTAACCGCCACGAAACAAAGGTCGTGGTTAATCAAACATTTACCATGGCGGTTTTGGATGCCCACTACAGTAAATAAAATTTAAAAAAAACAAAATCACAGATCCGCTAGATCTGGGCCCGCTGCAGCTAGGGTTTCATGCTCACCAGATTTGGGTCATCATGGTCGCCCTATGCTAGATCCACGCTGGGCGCTCTCCTCCTATCAACGATCCGCCGCCACCGCCTGGATCCGGCCTTGTGGCCACCGGATCTGCAACACTACCGTCGCCGCCGCCGTGCCGGTGGAGGAGGGGCCGCCTGGGCCCGGAGAGAGTGGATCCACGCCTCCACAACTTAGAGCAAACAGATCCACGCCGTCCACACTTGGCCGCTGGAGCGCGTGGCCTCCTGCCGCCGGAGCGCATGGCCCCTCGCGAGGGGGAGGGATAGGAAGGGGCCAGAGGTGGAGGAGAGGCGAGAAGTCACGATGTGGCGGGGAGGGGCGCCCTGCGAGACCGAGAGCGAAATCTACGCGTGTCGCTGAGGGAAAAGTGAGTGGAGAGTGTGGGGTGAGGATGAAATCCTAGTTGGGTATTTATATTCTACCATCTATTCGGACTTAGTCTTGGCCATTTGGGCTTTAGTGTTTTGTTCTGAGACGAGCAATTAACAATGGCGGGTTTTTATAATAACCATCTGGGTTAATCAATTAACCATGGCGGCTTTTTAACCACCACCATTAATTAAAAAAATGCCACCGATAATCGTGGCACCAACCATGGTTTTTTTTTTTTTTTTTTTGTAACCGCCATGATTAATAAAATTGAAACACCATCTAAAAAGATTTTTTTGCTGTAGTGTGTAGTACACAGTAATGGAACCAAACACTTAATCAATGTGATATTATTGTGCTGTAGCTTCCTTGGGCGGGCTGGGGTCTTTAAAAGAGCAATGAGGGAAAATAAATAAATAAACGCCATTCTAGGATTCCTGAACATGAGCTCTTGCTTTAGCTTCCATCTTTTAGTTCAAGATACATGGATGTTTCAATATTTTCCTAGAGGCTCCCCTCTTTTTTCTATAGTAGGCTCGAGAGGCACCAGGATTGCTTTTGATACAGAGGATAGTGAAGCATGGAGTTAGTGGCGATATGCTAGGATGCTCCAAAAGGCAGGGGTGGAGTGAAGGTGGGGGCGGACCAAGTTCTACTGACTTCAATGCTAGGATGCTCCAAAAGGAAGGATGTCGACGCAACTCGCATCCATTGTGTCTCTAGCTCTCCGTGTCTCCGTCCCTTTTCTGAGTAGCAGCGCTTAGCCTTGGACTGCAGAACCATCATCTGTCCTAGGCTCTTCGGCAGTTCGCCCATCGGAGACTTCCACAGCGTCACATGACAGCGCTAGGCCGGAGCAGGGCTATAGCAGAGCAGCCTAGCGAATAGAAACAAATGAACAGGAAGTGATGCTACATTTCCCCGAAAAAAGAAGAATCATCATCTCCTGTAGCAGAACAGCAAGCTGACAAGGTAATATGCAGCACTCGCGCACTGGAACTCTAGTAGTCTGTTAGTGTCCATTCACCATTCAGTGAATCATATGTTAAAACCAAAGGTCGCTAAGTGACTAAATTAAATAATTGTAATGATATTTGTTTGTTCTATGAATAACCTCTTTTTATCGCCTTCAGCTTTATAATCTCTCCTTTTTATCTTCAACTGAACAATTTTATGATCAAATTACTACTTGTCGAGCTAAATTCAAGTTAGTGGAGATGTAACCAAACTATGAAAGTACATTTATTTTGTATTACCAGAAATATGATATTTCATTGTGCGAATGTGTTATGATCAAATCAATATATGACAATATATACGAGATATAATTGTATACATCTTTACATCATATTTCTTTTGTCATTCCATGAATGTTACCGATACTCGACACTCTGCTAGCAAACAGTTTCCAGATCACCTTCAATTGGCCAGAACTGAATTTACATATTGGTTAGAAAAAAAAATAGCACAACGAACCTGACCTAACTAGGCACACCAGCTGTGCTTGCAGGACCACCAGAAGTGTCTGCTGGTAGTGGAATTGATTTAACAGTTACTACCTGGCTATATTTCAACGATTGTTAGTTGATGAGTCCTTTATTTAACTGGTAAGTGCCCAACTATATATCAATGAATGAATTGTTTTAGTATCTCTAGTCCAACCTGAGTATAAAACAACAAGTAATGGAGCAGAACCGCTTGTAGTGTGTTCCTAGCGGCCAAAGTGATGTTTAAATGGAAATTGTGTGTAGGGGTAGTAGGCATCAGGAACACCTGCACTACTACTCTGCCAGCTGAAAGTAACATGGAAGTCAGTACTGGCGCCAATTCATAGACTGGTACCAAAGGTTGGTTATTAGAAAGTAAGATGGAACACCTGCACTACTACTCTGCCAGCTGAAAGTAGTCTGTTGGTGTCCATTCACAATTCAGTGAATCATCTCTTAAAACGAAAGGTCACTAAGTGACTAAATTAAATAAATGTAATGATATTTGTTTATACTATGAATAATCTCATTTTATCATCTTCAGTTGAATAATCTCTTTTTTTTTTTATCTTCAACTGAATAATTTTATGATCTAGTTGCTACTCGTCAAGTTAAATTCAAGTTAGTGGCCAGAAATAAGATATATCATTGTCCCAAACATGTCATGATCGAATCAATATATGAATATATATATGAGATATAATTATATATATATCTACATCATATTTCTTTTGCCATTCCATGAATTTTAGCGACACTCGACACTCTGCTAGCAAACAGTTTCCAGATCACCTTCGGTTGGCGGAACTAAATTTACTTGGTTATTAGAAAAAAAACAGAACGGACCTGACCTAACAAGGCACACCAGTTGTGCTTGCAGGTCCTCACGAGGTGCCTGTTGGTACTGGAATTGATATAGCAGTTACTACCTAACTATATTTCAATTGATTGTTAGTTGGTGAGTTATTCATATGACTAGTAACTGCCGGACTATATTTCAATGAATTATTTCAGTATGTGTAGTCTAACCTGAGTATAAAACAGCAAGGAATGGAGGAGAACCGCTAGTAGTGTTTCTGGTGGCCCAAGTGATGTTGCTATGGAAATTGGGTATAGGAGTAGGAGGCATCAGGAACACCTGCACTACTACTCTGCCAGCTGCAAGTAAGATGGAAGCCAGGACAGGCACCATATTAGATACTCTGCCTCGCCACTCCTCAGAATGTCCGAGATGGCTATCTGCATTCACGACTGTACTCAGAGGAAGCACTTGCCATGGATTTCGTTCTGGTCAACGATTTCATTTGCTCGCTGATCCATACATGGCTCGGCGCCGTCTAACCAAGGATAACGGCGTTGCAGAAGCAGGAGATGTGGCTGATTCATGGCCTGAGTGAGATTTGATATTGGCGTTGCAGAAGCAGGAGATGTGGCTGATTCATGGCCTGAGTAGGTTGATTTTGTCCGTTCTTTTTTTTTAGAAAAGTGGATATATTGAAAATATCTTAGCCTTTGCACATCGGACAATGTATATAGTTGTTTCCTATTACAGACACCGATACTACAATCCAGCGCAAGAGCAGCTGTCTCAGTCGCAACATATAGTTGATTTTGTCCGTTCTTTTGTACTTCCCTATCCATCAAATCTACTATAATATTCTTGATTCAAGATAATTTAATTTTGTCTTGCAGGCTTGCATCTGGATAGGTTCTTTTTGTCTGTTTCTTGATTTTTTTCGTGACAAGCTCTGTTGAACATGTGCTGCTGCAGTAACCTCTGATGATGGAAGCTTGTATTGCAAGTTGCAGCAAAGGCTAACTTAGTGGCATCGTTTCAGGAAAGAAAAGTTTAATAAAAAGGATAGAAACGTTAGACTTCGAATGAACATGCACGTTCAGGGATCATCTTCAATTAGTCTGAATTTAATTAACTTAAATATTAGATAGAGAAAATAGCCCAACCTATATATATAATAACTAATAAGGCACCGGTTCTGCTTGCACGATCTCTCCAGAGATATGTGGACCTGAATTGATTTACTATTTAGTGGTTAGTTGGTGACTCATTCATATGAGTAGTTTGGTTTATTTTTGCAACGAGAACATGTAATTTGCTTTAGTATCAATGAAACTTTCTTTGCCGCAAAAAAAAATGTACCTCTTCTCTCTAACCTGAGTATATATAAAGCAGCAGGGAACTAGCGAAGAAAACCAGTGTTCTCTGGCTGCTCAAGTGATGTTTCCTGTAAATTGTGTATAGGAGTAGGAGTATGAAGCATCAGGGCACCTGCGTTACTACACAGTCAGATCGAAGTTAGAGGTAAGTGGCAGTAAATCAAAGACACCCCCTCGCCGAAATGAGATCCTCTAACTGCGCCCTCGATGACAACATAGTGCAGTCGAGTAAGGATCATCGTTCCTTCACGATCGAGAAAGGCAACAACAGATTATTTTTTTTGAAAGATCTGGCAAGCCGCCTATCTTACTATTACTAATTGGAGGCTCCAACGGAGGCACCACGTTAATTCTCACCGAAGCGCTAGAAAAAAAGATAAATCCTTAAAATTCTCACAAAAATCTTACTATTACTAATTGGAGGCTCCAACGGAGGCACCACGTTAATTCTCACCCGAAGCGCTAGAAAAAAAAGATAAATCCTTAAAATTCTCACAAAAATTATAAAGATCCGACCATCAATCGATTCGTCTAGCAATGACAGCCATTGGATCTATTCTATTTTTTTTTTTTGAGATGACACAGTACAACGCAGACGCTCAACACGCACGCACACTCACCCCTATGAACACACGTACGCAAACCCTACCCCTATGAGCACCTTCAAAGGACTGAGCCGGCAATTTTGAAGTTCACGAAGTCACCACAGGCGCCTCGCTGCCCACGTTACCCATTATAAAGATACAATAAAATAACCCCCTACATGTAAATATTATTTACCCACCATTGCCATTACGAAAATTCATTATTATCATTATTATAAAGGTAGATCACGTCACGTCAAAAAAAATAAAGGTAGATCACGTAGAAAATAACCTACGGAGGAAGCCCTGGCCCCTAATGCCGCCGGTACCTCCTCTTAGCCCATTCGCTCGCACATGTGGAAACCTGATGTTCCGCCGCCTCCTCATCGGGGAATCACATGGAGTTTTTGCAGCCATGGAAAAGAAAGTCACAGCGTTCTGTTGCTCTTCCTTACAATCGAAGGTATATACTAAGCACAGGCTCCCATGGAGTAATTGCAGTCTGATCTTTACTTCATCTTCTATTGTGGATCTCAAACAGACGGCGGATATATGTACAACTGCCACAACATATCATCGACAAGATGATGCAGTAACTCAACTGAGAACCTGCCGACCGCCCGTACGCCGTGTGTTAGCATGCACGCATTCATCGAACTGCACATACAATTTCGATCGCTCCCTTACACACCACCTACTACATGATGATCATTGAGCTACAAAGACACCCACTTTTGGTGTACTAAAGCCTGATGAAGGTGCAAGTGGGTGATGCCATGTCATGACTTCATACAGGTCAGAGATTAATCCTAAAGTATACAATTCACCTATCACAATCAAAACCAGATTGATTATAATATATTCAAGATCGAACTAGAGATGATGTAAAAGAAGATTATTATATATTTGTTTCTATATATTGGGTATTTGTTTCTATATATTGGGAGGACTACCGATTATAATTAACAATCACTGCAAATTAATGGCATTCCATGCCCTCAATATATAATATATGGTATTTTAAAGAAATCTAAAATGTTAATCGAGTGGTGTCGCAGATTAATGTTGTCAAATAAAATAATACACATAAGTCAAGTTCTTTTTCTAATTAGTTATTATGTTGTCATCTATAATCAACATTTTATTATATTGGCATTGATAATCATTGCATTATAATCTATTTTAAATATCACCACTACAATATTATGTACAAGTAGAATAATTAAATTAGACCTCTAATATTCATTCGAAATATGCTATTATGAAAAATAATATAAAGTTACCCATAAAAATTTATCTAAATTATCCATAATATAAATTATCCTCAAATCTAAATTAGCTTCGATGATAATTATGAAGATTTCAAAAAACACTTTTATAATGGTCTAAATTATTCACTCATGTTATCATATTAGCATATGAAAAGTTAACTTAGATCTGTGTGTGAAGGTCAAGCATACGATTTTTAAGGTTTTAATGAAACATTTGTTGAGCACATGTGAAGGCAATATTCACAGGTGAAAATTATGAATGGGGATGGAAAAGTATACAAAGTCGTTGGAAACTCAACTCTATAACAAGCAAATAGTGAAAAGAAAAATATTAATTCAAGTATTCTTCAAAAATATTAACACGAGCAATTCACCACCTCTTAGTATTGCCCCGTGCATTTAGAATGTCCATATATGCCATTATGAGAATAATATAAAAATATCATCTTTTAATCAAGGTTTTCTTTGTCGTTCTACAAAAACAAAACAAAAATCTCTCAAATATGCACGCAAATACTAATTGGAAACTGAACTCTATGACAAGCAAACAATGATAAGAAAAATATTAATTCAAGTATTCTTCAAAAATATTAACACGTGAGAGGTAACTAAGCTATTCACCACCTCTTAGTATAACCCCTGTGCATTTAGAATGTCCATATATGCCATTATGAAAATAATATAAAAATATCATCTTTTAATCAATGTTATCAATCTTTGTCATTCTACAAAAACAAAACAAAAAAATCTCTCAAATATGCACGCAAATACTAATATATTTGTCCAAAGTATGCTATATATGTTTCTTAAGTATTATTTTTTCTGAATTGCGAACATCTGCACTCTTAATAAAAAAACAGTTAAGGATGTTATGTTCTATTATGTAGACCAAGTAACCACGAATGCATTTGAATAACTATTTATTTTAATATATTATCAAACATGGAAAATGGTCCCATAGCAAAACCACTTAGCAACAATATGGACAACTCACTGAAATTTATATCAATGATACATGATGTTCAAATCCATAGATTATCACTTCAAATAAATTTATACAAAAAATTGTATCACAACAATATTCTTAATTCTTTGAGCACTCTATATTTAGAAAACAATATTATATGTTCAAAGCCTTTGATGTAACTAATTCAAAATTTTAAGTGCTGCCTAGCTATTTTTGTCACTGTAAGAACTATAAAGGTAGCCTAGGGCCTAAAGACTCCTTAGGTGAAAATATTGAATCCAAGATATACTAAGTACTACAAATTTAACTTCACGTGGGATAAAAAATAGCAAGAGCCATATTAAATGTTAAGGATAAAATATTGATTCATGATGTTATAGGAAGGGGTGCAACAAAAACTTTTATAGCTTATGATTAGGTTAGATTTAAATATATGTGGTTCTAAACAAGTATCGATCCTACAAGTTCTCCCCAAAATAAAAAAATATGGCCATCAGTTTAGTAGACCATTATACCATTGACGATAATAGTCATTGCATTCATTCTATTTTCTACAACTACGATTGTGTAGAACAACATAAAACTACCCTTGAAAACATGATCTAAAATGAACCTAAATTACATCTAATTTCCTACCGACTATTATGATTAGAGATAATCTATCAAATTTAATTAAATCTGCATCTCGGAAAACTAAGTTTTTCAATCCTATTTAAATGCAGCCACCTCGAGGGTACTACTTAATGGCAAGCCAACCCGGAGTTTCCGCCACGCCGGAGGGGTCCGCCAGGGTGACCCCCTTTCGCCCATGCTCTTCATCCTCGCCATGGATCCACCGCAACGAATGCTAGAGTTGGCAACCCAAAATGGTGCGCTCTCCCCGCTCCCCCAAATGCACCTAGATGGAGGACCTCCTATATGCGAGATGACGCAGCCATCTTCATAAATCCGATCAAGGATGACATTGATGCGGCCAAAGTAATTCTGCAGGAGTTCGGGAACATCTCTGGCCTTCACATTAATTTTGAGAAGAGCTCCGTCCACCCGATCAGATGCGATGGCATTGACCTGGATCAGGTCCTCACATCCTTTGCTGGGATTAGAGGAAATTTCCCATGCCACTACCTAGGCCTACGACTTCACACACGCGCCCTACGCAAAGTGCACATACAACCCCTCATTGAACGCATCGGCCAACGTTTACCAGCATGGAAAGGAAAGTGGCTAAACAGGGTGGGTCGCCTCACCTTGGTCTCGTCCGTCCTATCAGCGATGCCCACATACCACTGACGGTATTCCCTCTATCGGTCCAGGCGAAAGTGCATTGACAAGTTCGAGAAGATCCTTCTGTGGAAAGGGGAGGAGAACGCAAATGGGGGCCATTGTCTTGTCAATCGGCCCCTCGTGGGCCCGGCGAAGGACCTTGGGGCCTTGGTGTACCGCACTGGATAAATTTAGCGAGCTCTCGCGCTTGAGATGGCTTTGGCGGGGAGTGGGTGGACACCTCCAAACCTTGGGTTGGAATGGACCTTCCCCGCAACGATTTAGGCCCGAACACTCTTCACTTTGCATCCACCAAGGTCATCATTGGGGACGGCCACAAGGCACGCTTAATTTGGGACGGTGGCTTGACGGTGAGGCTCCAAAATTCCTAGCACCCGGTTTGTTCGAGCTAGTTAGATTCAAGAAAAAGGACAGTTCAATATGAGCTTCACAACAACGCTTGGGTGGCTGCCCTAACTGGGAAGGTTACCACGTCGGTGCAAATCGAGGAGTTCGTCTCACTGTGGCTTAGGATACAACAGGTCCAATTAACTCCAGGCACTCCGGATAGCATAGTCTGGAGATGGACAGCTAGTGGAGTCTACACCACCCGGTCGGCATATAGAGCCCAATTTTATGGCTCACACAGACCTTTCAAAGGGGACCTCATTTGGAAGGCGCACGCGGAAAACAAATGCAAGGTATTTGCTTGGATCTTGGCAAGAGAGAAAATTCTCACAGCAGATAACCTACAAAAGAGAGGCTGGCCACATCAAGATCACTGTGCAACATGCAATGGGCCCATCGAAACATCCCTACATTTGGTCCTCCTATGCCCGTTCGCCAAAGCAGTTTGGAGCCACATCCTACAATGGGAGCATTTCGACGCATCCCAACTACTGCCGACCACCGACCCGCCACTTTTCATTTCCTGGTGGGAGGAGGCTCATTCAAGGATTGCAAAAGATGAAAGGAAGCGTTTCAACGGGATGGTACTCTACACTGTCTGGAATATATGGAAAGAGAGAAATAGAAGGATATTTTCAAACGAGTTCCAGACGCCGCTACAAGTCGCCCAAAGAATAAAAGAGGACATAGAGCAAAGAAAAAGGGCTCATGTTTGGGGCATGTAATTTCCATTTGGTGCTTTCGCTTTTGGCTCATGGGCTTCCTTTCTTGCCACTGTTAGGCTGCGGATCTCTAATTAAAACCTGTACATATAAACTTCTTCCCTATCTTAATGGAAAGGCGAGAGCTCCTGCCATTTACTTTCAAAAAAAAAAAACTAAGTTTTCAACATCTTCGATTACAAAAACTATTTCAGTAACCACAAAGCACATATATGTTAGCACGTGACACAATAATATTAGCACTAATATATAAATATTTAATTCCACAAACGTATATATTGAGCGATAAATATTTATGTTGTGTTTCCGCAATCTTGAAAAATTGTGTTTCAGCAAACATGAAAACTGATTTCTTATTTATGGAATTGCTAAAATAGTGTTACCGAATCAAGGATTTTTGTGGCATATCCTCATATATAATCCTAGAGTTGACATTGGCTTCGGGACCTAAGCCATGGCACCCACTGTACCTCCCCTAATTTGTCTATGGAAGCACTTGGATTCTTCTCCACCAAGGATGAAGGCAACCATCAACATTGTTCCATGGAGAGGAACAGCGGCCTCTCAGCTCATCTGCATCAAGAGACCAGGCGTAGGATGATCGAAACCATGATATCAACAAAGGACCATGGCTTTACGTCATGATGTGTAAGAAAACTAATCTAATAATTATCTTCTCCAGTCATCCTCATCAACGTGTATATTGACCGGTATCACAGTTTTGGCCGAGATTTGTTGGGCGCAATAGCCAGACAATCGAGAGATCGTGATATGAACGATTGAACACATCCGCCCCTGTAGTGCCTTCCAGTGCCGGACATGGCCATGATGTGAAGATGGGAGGTAGTACGATGATGATGAGGTCATCGGTCGCGCTCAAAGCTACCGAAAGCCAGCTGAGCATTGTGTGCCAGCATGCCGACACAAGTAGATTTACCATGCATATTACCTGTCCATGTTGATGCATGCATCTGCGACACTACATGACACGAATGTGCCTGATATGAATGCATCTGCGTGTACATACATCTAAGCAAGCAATGAGCTAGCCTATTGTGCGGGATAGATGCGAGGACGAGGATGCACCGGCCACAGCTGTAGACGAAAGGTGTGGCCATCTTGCTACATCCATAATTACAATTTAATTTATTTGTATCGATATACTAAAATTGACCATAATTATTTAATTTTCTTCTTCTGAATACTTAATTTGTATTGTTTCTGTATATATCGTGAATAAAACTTTAGGTTAGAGGAGCATAGAAAGTACAGAAAAAATGAAGGCAAAGAGGGTGACAATTGAAGGCAAAGAGTCATGGATTACTTTGAACAGATAAGTTTTGTTATAATCCTTTATTCATGACCATGACTACATTAGATTAGCTCAGTTTAGAATTCTCAAAGTTAACTAACTGATTCCATAATACTAAATTTTATAAATTGTCATTCACGAAAGATAATGCTTTGGCGCAAAACTTTGCATTCAAATTAACCATGCCCGACAATTATGATAGATAGTGTAATGTAATATATCCCTATATAATTTGTACCTAAATTATCCATCTTAACTCATAGAAAAAGTTTAAGAAAAATCTCTCAAATCTACATGTAAATGCTAATATATTCTTTTATAAAAAAATAATTCAACGTCCATAAGTACAATATCTGCACAATACTATCTAAAATATATAATTTTATCAATATTATATTAAAACTGTACAAAGCTATGTTCCACTGTTTAGACCAACCAAACAAGGACACATGAGGATAAATATTTATTTTACAAGCTTATCAAAAGTACAAAATATACTTAGAAAAACATATATAGTAATGACACCTATAGTTCAGTTTAGGTTATATATTAATACTCATCATAACAAATTATGCAAGTTATTATCTCAAAAAAAAGTTTTAAACAATTTGATTGCAACACAATATTAATATGAACATTAGTAATTTATATAGAAGATTTATTTATATAATGAAATAATACTAATACAATATAACAAATTCTAAATCTTGAATGCCACGAACCGTGCTGAAAGAACTATTTATGCCACTAGATATCCTAGACCTAGAATATTCTTTCAATAAAATACAAATAAAAATGAAAATCCAGAATAAACAAATCAATGGGGATTGGAATTTCAGATTAACACATGTTCAAAAAACTGAAAGTTAAACAATAGATTTTTTGGTGTCACATAAAGTGATAAGAGTTCAAAAACTTCATGTTTGTGGTTCAGCTAAACAGAAATCGTGCTTGAAAAATTATTCCTACAAATTACTTATGAAACAACTAGAAATAAATAAATAGATCCTAAAGTTCTTACAAAAACCTTAAACATTTTGGCACCAAACTGGTAGTGTATAATCACCTTTGTAAATAATAGTCATCATATCTGAGGAACTAATAACGTCAACATTTGGGTTCGTGTTGCCAAAATATAGATTGCAGCTAAAGCCATGGTCATAGTTTAGACAAATGTTTGAACTAAATGTATATTGGAGATAAACAAAGGAGCTATGTATAAAGAAAAAAAACTGATGGATACTGACGAAAAGTACATAAAAACAAATAATGGATAATGGACAGTACCTATTATAGATATAATTTTAGAACATTAGTGAAGAGAAATAATTATTAGTTAGTGTCTCCAAACAGTTTAACCTGTGCTCTTAGTTAGTGTCTCCAAACAGTTTAACCCGGGCGGGAGCACGGGTTGGTGAACTAGTGGCTATAATAAGAAGGAAGTAGCATTGGTACAACATTGGCAGCGCGAGTAGCGCCCTTCCCCCAACCCAACCTAGGCTGACTTGGGGACTTAGTTACAAAGTTGATTACTCACCACATTAATGATAGCGAAAAGCCATCTTAAAGTCGGAGAGCTGCTATTGCTCTATCCATGGCTGCATTTGCAAAATAAGAGACCTCCATCTCTACGCCTCCCGACTCAGCTACCACGGCTGCAAGTAACCTGGAAAGCTCCCGATTGTCCAAACATGTTGCCTTTTGGATGGCCTTGACTGCCTACTCTGGGAGGTCGAGCCCGTACATATCGATGTAGGTTGCGACCGCTGCATCCGGAGCCGGCGCCGCTAACTTGCCGTCGATGAAGGAGAGCTCATGCATGAGCTTGTACTGGGGCGAGCTCAACAACCGAGGATTAAGGATGGTCGAGCTGCCTAGTGTGCACTCGAGGGGGTAGGGGCAGCAACGTCTCGGTTAACAACCCTCCTCTTGTTTTTCCTGTTGGTCGGAGGTGGTGACACCGGTCTCGGGGAGGATTGGAGCAGGGATGGGCTTGAACAACCCTGCAAAGGAGGCGCAAGCACCGGCGTCCTCCGTCTCGGTGCATCCACCAATATCTTGTGCTCCCGGGCCGTCTTCCTCTAAGGATGTAGCCAAGATGGGCTCAACCTCTGCCTCCTGGATCAACTGGCCTGTAACTGGGGAAGGAGCGATCACCAGGGACACATGTACCTCTAGAGAGTTGATCGGTGCAGCTCGTGTCGGGACTAGAGAAGTGACAAGCTCTTCCAACATGGGGTCAACCCATGTCGGAAGCTCCTCCTCCACGCAAGGCTCCGACACGAGAGGGTTTGGCGTCGGCGTCCATCGCGATTGTACTCCTGCATCGCCGGCATCGTCGTCGAACTCTGCCGGCGCCCACCCGCATGGCTACTTCTGAACTCGGTGGACTATCGTGGGTCCCCAACCTCTAACACGGGTGAAGCTGGTGCGGTCACCGAGGCCGAGGCCGAAGCTGCTGCAGGCGCCCACCCGCATGGCCACTTCTGAACTCGGTGGACTATCGTGGGTCCCCAACCTCTAACACGGGTGAAGCTGGTGTGGTCACCGAGGCCGAGGCGAAGCTGCTGCAGGCGCGCCGCCCAGCGGCACCCCATCCTTGGCAGGCCGGGCATCGTGGCAATGACGTGTGTGTGTGTCAACGTGGCACATCGCTTGCACTCCCTCGTAAGGTGGTAGACGCCATGTAGTGCAGGAAACACCGTGGCAACCGGCAGGTCGCAACACGCCCAAAGCCATAGCTGCAGCAGGCGGCCGGGTCCCCCGGGCTACCAAAGCAGCCTTCGACAAGCGAATGGTGGTCGCGTGGTAGGACAAAGGCTGCTCCTCGTCGGATGCATCAAAATCATCGTCCGCCCACCGACGCAACTTTGTGCACCCTCCGGAAGCGGATAGAAGGATGCCACATCCGGAGAGAGGAAGGACCTTGGGGCCGACAGCGATGGCGCCCTGTCATCGGTACCTGGCCGCAGCCATGAGGCAGCAGCAACTACATCCTCCTCCTCGTCCTCTGAGGCGTCCTCGATGGTGGGTTGTTATAAGCCGTTTCAGAGTTGTGCCGTCCGACGTTACAAACTTATAGCAACAGATATATCAGCCATTGATAGTGGCGACACTATAAACTTTTAACGTTGGACTGTCTACCAACAAACTTTCTAACATCTATTATAAAATTATAACGATGCACCATCTGATGATATACGGACAAAAACTAAAACACAGACAGCTGACTTTACACATGAAGGGAAACAAGGCACCCACAAAGTCAAATACTGCACTACCCAAACTCCAAGTCCTCTTCTTTTATCTTTTTGGACAAGGTCTGGCACCAACGATACGTTTCTCTGAAATGTTTGTGAATTATTCTCTTTCCAAAACATTCAAAATACTAGGACCAAATGGGAACAGAGATCCTTCCGTGGAACACTAGCTAGCTAGGAAAAGACCCAACAGTCATCAGCTCATGCCGAGGAGTCTTTGTCCATCTATCTATGTATTTCTTCACACATAAAAAAAAATACATTATATTACTAAAGCAAAAGGTGTTTATTTCTTTAGAGTGTTTTTACTGAAACATTGGCTAAGTATTTAGGAACATAAGCAGCTATGGTTTCTAAAACCTACTTGAAATTTTGCAAGAAGCATTGTAAGAAGTGTAGGGCCATAATAGTTCGGACTGCCACCAACTTAGCAGGCTTGGTTAATTTGAAAATAAAAGGACATAGAAACATGGCCACCTTCAGAGTGGCCTCAACTTTTGGACTGACTCCTAGAAAAATGCGAAAAAACATGCATGTTTTGCAATAAGATAGTTATTCAAGTCAGGTGAGTGACCTCAATGGCTCCAACTAAACCAAGTTATAGCAGGCTATGGCAAATAGCAATACTTTTTATTCTAGGGGCTATAAAGCTATAGTGGAGCTATGCCAAATAGCGGTTTTAAGAAAACCATGAAAAAACACTAATAAGTGATGCCAAAACAAAGAAAATATGATATTTGATGAACACAAATATGTTACAAGGTTTAAAAGTCTAAATAACATTACCAAATACCAGTATTACAATACAACATGGTTCATAAATATTTAATCGTCGAAAATACCATATTAATTAGTAGTAAATAAATACTGCGCTCCATCCCAAATTATAAGTCACTTTGACTATTTAGTTATGTATATCAAAGTGACTTATAATTTGGAATGGAGGGAGTATGAAAATAGCGGATAAATAACGGCAAGTAGCTGAAAATAGCGGTACTATAGCGAAATACGAATAGCTAAGTGGCGAGTCTTTCCCTCAGCTATTTTAAACATGTTGTGTTAACTGAATCCAAGCATTAAACAATAATTGAACCAAACATTTTATCAATGTGATATTATTGTGCTGTATTTTCTTGGGGGATTGGAGTGCATAAAAGAGCAATAAGGGAGAAGACTTGCAAGCAGTTTCAGATAACCTTCGGTTAGCTAGAACTTAATTTACATAATGGTTAGAAAAAAATAGCCCAACGATCCTGACCTAACAAGGCACCAGTTGTCAGTCTCTCTAGTCTAACTTTCCTATAAAACAGCAGGCAACGGAGAAGAAAGCCAGTTGTGTTTCAGGCCGCCCATGTGATGTTACTATGGAAATTGTGTATAGGAGTTGGAAGCAACAGGAACACCAGCATTACTGCTCTTCCAGCTTAAAGCAAGATGTCAGTGAGTACTGGCGCCAAAACAGAGACACCCCTCACCACTCTCCGGAGGTTATGTGATGGCTAACCTCAGAAGGCGCCATGCAAATTGTAGGAAAGCCCAGTCACGCATGCTAGGAATCTCGTTCATGGCGAGTGCTGAAAGGTCAGCTATGTTTAAGCCAAGCTATCACGCAACCAGATGCATGTGAGACCAGAAGACAGAGAGAACCTCATTACGTTGAATCACTCAGGCCTACAAATAAACATTGCGTGTTCTAATTAAGAGGACTAATTCTTGTAAACGACCCTTTTCACTGGATATCTTGTTCTGAATGCATTATTTATCCAAATGAAAATTATAATGCATTGGTGAGTTTCTCTCGTTGGAGACGATCAAAGCCAACTAACATAAGTATAATGTGTAGCATATTTTGAGGTATAAAACTGGTTCTGTTCTAGCAAACGTATGCATCATAATAAACCCATCATGACCTGTTGAAGCTCGAGAGTTCAATACTTCTTCGTCGGAATTTGAGTGGATGGTACACTCCATGCAGTGTAGCTATATTCAAAAAATCTGCAGGTCCTCTCTTGGTGCAGTCTGCTCTTGTCGTCATGTTTTTTTTATAATAAAATAATCTTGCTGGACTGATTACACTGGATAACGTGTTGAACCAATCAAATAAAAAATACAGTACAAACCTGCATACAGTTTGCAGATCACCTTTTGTTTTTTGAACCAACCAAGCGAATTAAAAACAAGTTCAGAGAAAAACAAAGGGCAATTACAGGGGGGAGGGGGTTTTAAGAGAAAAAAAGGAGACCCAGAAAATTAAAGCTATTACACAAGCTGCTCTAGCCATAGGTTAGCCAGATCACCATTCAATGTGATATTATTGTGCTGTCTTTTCTTGGGCAGAAAAGGGTCCATAAAAGAGCAATGAGGGAAACTAAATAAATAAATAAACACCATACTAGGCTTCCTGAGCAGAGCTCTTGCTTTAGCTTCGGTCTTTTGGTTCAAGATACATGGATGCTTCGATATATTTCAAGAGGCTCCTCCTCTGTTTTTCTATAGTAGGCTTGGGAAGGACCAGGATTGCTCTTGTTACCATGGTCAGCAGGCAAGCTATCATGAGCCAGTGGGGATAAGGATGCTCCAACAGGCAGGGGCCTGCCTCCAATGTTCCCCGGACTTCAACAGATGGACCTCACTGATAGTTGGCTATGGATATCCTTGCTAAAGCTGAGTTAATAGCCCAACTAAGGAAACCACACTTGGGATTTTGCCTACGACCTGTTTTTTTTTTTTTTTTTTTTTGACAACAGCCTACGACCTTTGTATCCTTAATTGTTGAATGTGAATCGATGCTACTCGACTCCTTGGTGTCTCTTCGTGCCTCCGTCCCTACTCTGAGTAGCAGCACTTGGCCTTGGACTGCAGACTTGGTGTCTCATCCGTTATAGGCTCTACGTCTGTTTGCCGCCGGAGACTTGCATAGTGGCACATGGCAGTGCTGGGCCAGAGCAGGGCTGTGGCAGAGCTGCTTAGCGAGCAGAAACATCCGAACACAAACAATGCTACATTTCCTCGAAAACAAAGAAGAATCATCTACTCCCGTCAAAAACAGCAAGCTGACAAGCTAATATGCAGCACTCGTCTCACTGATACTCTAGTAGTCTGGTAGAGTCCATTCACAGTTTAGTGAATCAACTCTTAAAACCAAAGGTCGCTAAGTGACTATAAACTCTTTTCATCATCGTTAGTTGAATAATCTCTTTTTTTTATCTTCAACTGAATAATTTTATGATCTAGTTGCTACTCGTCAAACTAAATTCAAGTTAGTTTAGATGTAACGAAACTATATATGAAAGTACATTTATTTTGTATTACCAGAAATATGATATATTATTGTGCCGAACGTGTTATGAATTTGTCGACACTCGGATGATCAACACTCCATTTGCAAGTAGTTTCCAGATCACCAATGCTTAGCCAGAACTCAATTTACATATCGGTTAGAAACAAAAGTGCAACGAACTGACCTAGGCACAATTGTGCTTGTACGACCTCTAGTGGTGTCTACTTGTACTGGAATTGATTTAGCTTCGTTCTCAGATGCTTGTACAAGTATCAAAAATCAGCAAGCTGGCAAACGATGCTTCAGCTCCGTTCTCAAGATAGATTAATTATTATAGTATATTCAATATTTTCCTAGAGGCTCCACTCTTTTTGTTTAGTATATATGCTCAGGAGGCACTAGGATTGCTCTTCTTAAAGTGGATGGTTAGGCATGGAGCCTGCAGTCATGTGAAAGCTCGAACAGAGAAAACCTGCAGTGATGAGAAGTGCAGCACAGGAAGTCCTTGCTTCATGACTGTATTCACAGGGAGGGCAATGTTAAGGTACACCTTTTACCTACAAGGAAGTACATGAACAGTTTTTTTTTTTTTTTCAGATCCAGAGGTTTCTGCAATGGAGAACTGAGAACTTTAATTCCAGGATGTGGTACCTTTGTGCACATAAATGAATTGAGATTTGAGAACCTCCAGACGCTGCCTAACAAGGTGTCAATTGTGCTTAGGTGATACGTAACAATTTTACTACCCGATTGTGGTCCTTGGTGATGGCCATGGTTCCACTTTTTTTGCGAACGTGCCACTGCACTTTTTTTTTACTCTCAACTACTCAAGCCTATCGATAGTTGAGACGCGCCAATGTCCATCAACTTCTTCTTGGTCAGTTAGAGAGGAGGAGCGATGGACATCATAAGCCCAAAAGATTTGAAAGCAATGTCACTACCAAATTGTGAACCCAATGAAAATGGAATTAGTGTGTTAACATGGTGCGATCCGGCTAGTGTACTGTCCCCGATGCGACCCACTGTAAAAACATTGGTCATGGAAATTATAAACTATGCTGCACTGTAAATCTAATTCATCTTATGATATTTTTTTGAAAGAAACTTAACGCTTTGTTGTTTGGAAGCATTCTAATAACAAGACTAAGGCTGTAATATATAAGTTTTGATTGCCACCTACTTAATTATTCTAATTGGTCATTTTTAAAAACAAAAAGCACATGGAAACATCAAACATGGCCACAATCATAGTCGCCTCAAATTTTAACTGGGCTGGGCTGCAAGAAAAATGATAATACAATGCATATTTTAATAATGGGAATCACTGCCAGGTGGGCGACCTCATCGAGAGCCCAACTAAAGGTGTTAACTGAGTCCAAATATTGTACACTGTAATGTAATGGAACTAAATATTGATTACATCAACGTGATATTACTGTGTTGTCTTTTCTTTGGTGAACTGGGGTCCATAAAAGAACAATGAGGGAAAATAAATAAACAAACTCCATACTAGGCTTGCTGAGCATAGCTCTTGCTTTAGCTTTGTTCTTTTGGTTCAAAATACATTGATGTTTCAATATTTTCCTAGAGGTTCCTGCACTGTTTCTGTATAGTAGGCTTGGGAGGCACCAGGATTGCTCTTGTTGCAATTGATAGCGAAGCATGGAGCCAGTGGGGATCAGGAAGCTCCAACAAGCTGGGGAGGAGAGAAGGTGGGTGGGCAGGGGCCTGCCCTGTTGACACTGCTCGTTCTAATCGTGTCAAGTGACGTTGTATCCATTTAGATGCATTAGCTAGTTCATTTAGTTGTTGAACATGTTTTGTAATAGCGCGACGAATCGTGGGTGGAGTCGGAGGCTGCACGTCTCCTCGCCATGACCGCGCCCAGGGGGCTCTCTCCGCCGCTGCTCACACGCCGTGCATGTCACACGGGCGACCGCAAATGACGGCGCACCGTGCAGCTGTGAGTGGTGGCGGGGATGTCGGATCGGCCGGTTATAATCAAAGGAACAATGCATCAGGGAGCTGCGCCATTCGCAGTGAACACAATTGTCTCTCGCTTTCTCTCTCTCTCTCGCTCCAGCGCACACGTAGGGTTTTAGTTGGCCGCGGTCACCACCTGCGGCGCCCAGCGGCGTCGCCGAGCTTCGCCGTCGTTGAGCTCGGTTCCAACATGCCCTCCCAATGTTCGCTGGACTTCTCTCCGTCGAAGGCATCCACTGCGGCACATATGACAGCGCTAGGCGGGAGCACAACTGTTGCAGAGTAGCTTAGCGGGCACAAACATCAGAACAAAAAAGAAGAATCACCAACTCTCGTCAAAGAACAGCAAGCTGACAAGGTAATATGCAGTACTCGTCGCACTGATACTCAAGTTTCAAGTAGTCTGTTAGAGTCCATTCACAGTTCAGTGAATTATCTCTTAAAACCCAAGGTCACTAATTGACTGAATAATATCTTTTTATCATATTCAGTTTAATAATCTATTTTTTGTTATGTTGAACTGAATAATTTTATGATCTTGTTGCTACTCATCAAGCTATATTTATGTTGGTGGAGATGTAACGGAAGTATACATTTGTTTTGTATTACCAGAAATATGATATATCATTGTGCGAACATGTTATGATCGAATCAATATGACAATATATATGCGAATATAATTGAATATTTATTTACTTCATATTTCTTTCGTCATTCCATGAATTTGGTCGACACTCGGCTGATCAACACGCTGCTTGCAAATAGTTTCCAGATCACCATCGGTTAGCCAGAACTCAATGTACATATTGGTTAGAAACAAAAGTGCAACGAACTGATCTAGGCACAGTTGTGCTTGTATGACTTCTAGAGGTGTCTACATGAGTTGATTTATCATTTACTACCTAACTATATTTCAATGGGTTGTTGGCTGGTGAGTCATTCGTATGACTGGTAAGTACCTGACTATATATTTCTATGAGTTGTTTCGGTATCTCTAGTCTAACCTGAGTACTATAAAATAGCAAGGGATGGAGTAGAAAGCTAGTGTTTCTGGCCGCCCAAATCATGTTGCTATTCAAATTGTGCATAGGAGTAGGAGACATCAGTTACCTGCACTACTACTCTCCCAGGTGTAAGTTAGTTATAAGTGAGGACTGGGCAGCAGGATTGTCAAGCCCAACCACCAGATGGTGTAGACATCGATCCTCACGAAGTCACTGGGCAAGTCACTAAACAGAGGATTGGGCTGAGGCATATCATCTCCACTACTCAGCACAAGGCTCAGGTGGAGATTGGTAGTTAAGCGTAAGGCTATGTATATTTCCTGTCATTTACTTTTCAGACTTCTAATAGCCTTGTATAAGGAATATGCTCACTTTAGTAATTAGGAAAGTGCTAGAGCAGATAAGAAGGTGAGGAGCTATCTGCTATATAAAAGCAGTGGCATAGACCAGTTTGTATTCAACTATTGCATTTCAGTTCTTACAAACGGCCAAGGGTCATGCTGCCCTCTGGCCTTTACCCAAATCGGAGTATCTATTGTGGTTCCCAGCCAACACAAAACGAACTAACATATGGGCAGTGTGTTGCATGCTTTAAGTTCAAGGTATAAAATTGGATCTGTTCTAACAAATAAACATAATAAACCGTTCATGATCCTTATTTCCATCAGATCTGTTAAACATAGAGAATACAATTCAATATACATAAACTTGACAGAGAATGTTCACTGTCAAGTCTCAAGTGTCAACTATGAAATTCTCGGCAGTTTACAAGATGAAGAGCGCCATAGCTAGCTGAATGGCATGAAGTCCTAGCTGCATTCACGACTGTGTACTCAAAGGAAGCACTTGAACCACTCCATACACATGTAGGACAACTATTCTGTCAGGTTTCAGATCCAGACGATTCTGCAGTTGATGAGTGAGAACTTGAATTCAATGTGGGCACCAGTTCTGCTTGCACGATCTCTCCAGAGATGTATGGACCAGAATTGATTTAACATGAAAGTGCTAGCATAGCCAGAGCAGGGCAGTAGCAGAGTAGCTTACCGAGCAGAAACATCCGAACAGGAAGCTAGAAGTGAATCATCTCTTAAAATAGTGCTACAGCCCTACAGCAGCAATGTGAGAAGGTAATATGAGCACTCATCGCACTAGTACTCTAGTCTGTTAGTCTCCATTCACAGTTCAGTGAATCATCTCTTAAAACCAAAGGTCACTAAGTGACTAAATTAAATAATTGTAATGTTTTTATGCTCTGATCGAATAGTCTAAGGTGTTTGCCCGGATCCTGGTAAGAGAAAAAATTCTTATGACAGATAACCTGCAAAACAGAGGATGGCCAAATGATGAACATTGTGCTTGTGCAACAGACCTCTTGAAACTGGACTACCTGTCTTTGCTATGCCCTTTTGCTAAGGCGGTGTGCAACTGACCTCTTGAAACAGGAAACGGTGCTACACTTCCTAAAAAAAGAACAATCATCATCTCCCGTCGTAGAACAGGAAGAAGGTAATATGCAACACTCTGCACTCATCACACCGGTACTCTAGTAGTCTGTTAGAGCAACTCCAATGGGGGCCCCTACTTGAACCCCTACCCTAAAATTTGAGGTTTTTGACAAAAGACGAACTCCAATGGAGCCCCTACTTAAACCCCTATTTTTCATGCCACCCCAAATTTTAATCTCAGCCCCCCTCACATCCAGTAGCCCCCTAAACTGTGGGCCCCATGCCAGTTACCTTTTTTTCCCCTCCCCACCCACACGCAGCAAGCGAGGCCGGGCGCGTCCAGCCGCCGCACCACGCTTCGACGCGCAGCTCCTCCGCGTCGGGCGCCGGTGCTGGTGTCGGGTGTGGGACTGGAACTGCGCAGCTTGTCGGAGACGAGCAGCGGGAGGAGGAGGAGGGGTTCGGCGGAGTCCCCGGTGGCGGCGGCACGGACGACGCGGAGTTGTGCTGCTTCGTCGACAGAGCGGCGACCGAGGGCGAAGTGGTGCCCCGGCGGCGAAGTGGGCATGCAGGCGGTGGCGCGGGCGGCGAGGCGTCGGTGCTGGTGCTGCCGTGCCGCACCTGTACCTGTGCCCGTGCACTCCGCGCCAAGAACGCCGCCATCCAGATGCGCCGCTTCGACCAGGCAACGCAGCGCCAAGGCTGGCCTGCTCGCCTCGCCGCCCGCTGTGGCCGTGTCCGCCCTACTGACGCCACCCGCGCCGCCGCTGCGCCCGCCGTGGCGGACCGCACCGCCCACGCCCGCCCTGGGCGCCGCCCCCCGCCGCCCGGCTTCGCCGCCGCCTACGTAACCCGGGTCAGCGCCCGCTGCGCTAATTGCTCAGGCCGCCCCGGCGAGAGCGTGGAGGCCATGTCGGCTACAAAGCGTTCAACAACGTCACCGACATCGACAGCTCCAGCAGCCGGTCGAGACCGAAGGAGACCTTGGGCGCGAAGTGGAGGCGGGGGTGAGCGCTGCGTTCTAGCGAGGTTGGAGATCTTTCACGCCGGTGCGGAAGAGGTGTGGGCGCCGTCGCCACCGCTGCGGTGCGCGAGCCTGAAGCCGGGCATGCTGGAATCGGTAGCATCTACCTCGGCTCTGGCGGCGACACCAAGCATCGCCAGCCCGGCCCGGCCTCGGCCCCGGCTTCTTCTCGAGCTCGAGGCGACGCGCACCCGGCGACCATGGGCAGCAGCTCGGCTGCCTCGTGTCTTGAGCACTCGCGGCACGGGCGAAACAGCGAGGCGGCGCGGGCGGGCGGCGCGGCTGCGCATGCGGATGGTGGCTCGGGCAAAGGCGCCGAAGATGGCGAAAACGAGCGGATAGGGTGCTGCCTTTGGATTCCACTGAAGTTGAAACTAATTTTAGGCCCCTAATTATTTTTAGGCTGGCATGCAAATGTGATTTTAGGGTCTCAATTTGAGGGGTACCACCGGAGATGCTCTTAGTGTCCATTCAGTGAATCATCTCTTAAAACCAAAGATCGCTAAATGACTAAATAAAATAATAGTAATGATATTTGTTTATTATATGAATAATCTCTTTTTATCATCTTCAGTTGAATAATCTCTTTTTCACTAGTAACGAAATGATTTTGCGAGCACTTATAAAATCTTTTCCGTGGCGGACACTTTTTGCCCGTCCACGGAAAATACCCCGCCACGTCCAGCTTTTTTTTTTACGTGGCGGGCGTTGTTTTGCCCGTCCGGGGAAAGATTTTTTACGTGGCGGGCACCTTAACACGCCGCACGCCACGCAAAAATAAAATCTTTTGGGTGGCGGGCGTGTTAAGGTGCCTGCCGCGGAAAAAAAATTTTCCGTGGCGGGCATCTTAAAAACCCGTCACGGAAAAGAAAGCGGCCCAACTGGCCCAGCTGACTCATGGCTTGAGTAGGTTGATTTTGTCCTTTTTTTTTTTTTTTTTTGGATATATTGAAAATATCTTAGCCTCTGCATGGGACAATGCATATAGTTGTTTCCTATTACGGAACACGATACTACAGTCCAGCGCAAGAGGAGCTGTCTCAGTCGCAACATATAGTTGATTTTGTCCGTTCTTTTGTACTTCCCTATCCATCAAATCTACTATAATATTCTTGATTCAAGATAATTTAATTTTGTATTGCAGGCTTGCATCTGGATAGGTTCTTTTTGTCTGTTTCTTGATTTTTCGGGGCAAGCTCTGTTGAACATGTGCTGCTGCAGTAACCTCTGATGATGGAAGCTTGTATTGCAAGTGGCAGCAAAGGCTAACTTAGTGGCATCGTTTCAGAAAAGAAAAGTTTAATAACAAGGATAGAAACGTTAGACTTCGAATGAACATGCACGTTCGGGGATCATCTTCAATTAGTCTGAATTTAATTGACTTAAATATTAGATAGAGAAAATAGCCCAACCTATATATATAATAACTAATAAGGCACCGGTTCTGCTTGCACGATCTCTCAGAGATATGTGGACCTGAATTGATTTACTATTTAGTGGTTAGTTGGTGACTCATTCATATGAGTAGTTTGGTTTATTTTTGTAAGGAGAGCTTGTAATTTGCTTTAGTATCAATGAAACTTTCTTTGCTGCAAAAAAAAATGTACCTCTTCTCTCTAACCTGAGTATATATAAAGCAGCAGGGAACAGCGAAGAAAACCAGTGTTCTCTGGCTGCCCAAGTGATGTTGCCTGTAAATTGTGTATAGGAGTAGGAGTATGAAGCATCAGGGCACCTGCGTTACTACACAGTCAGATCGAAGTTAGAGGTAAGAAGTGGCAGTAAATCAAAGACACCCCCTCGCCGAAATGAGATCCTCTAACTGTGCCCTCGATGACAACATAGTGCAGTCGAGTAAGGATCATCGTTCCTTCACGATCGAGAAAGGCAACAACAAATTATTTATTTTGAAAGATCCGCAAGCCGCCTTTGGCTATAATAATCGAGTAGCACCCTTTCCCCAACCCAACCTAGGCTGACTTGGGGACGTAGTTACAAACTTGATTACTCACTACATTAATGATAACAAAAAGCAACCTAAAAGTCGGAGAGCTGCTAGTGCTCTATCCATGGCCTTGACTGCCTGCTCTGGGAGGTTGAGCCCGTACATGTCGATGTAGGTTGCGACCACTGCATCCAGAGCCGGCGCCGCTAACTTGCCGTCGATGAAGGAGAGCTCACGCATGAGCTTGTACTAGGCAAGCTCAGCAACCAGGATTATGGTTGAGCTGGCTAGTGTGCACTCGAGGGGGTAGGGGCAGCAACAACCCTCCTCTTGTTTTTCCTGCTGGTCGGAGGTGGTGACACCGGTCTCTAGAGGATTGGAGCAGGGATGGGCTTGAACAACCCTGCAAAGGAGGCGCAAGCACCGGCGTCCTCCGTCTTAGTGCATCCACCAACATCTTGTGCTCTCTGGCCGTCTTCCTCTAAGGATGTAGCCAAGGTGGGCTCAACCTCTGCCTCCTGGATCAACTGGCCTGTAATTGGGGAAGGAGCGATCACCAGAGACACATGTACCTCTAGAGAGTTGATCGGTGCAGCTCTTGTCAGGACTAGCAAAGTGACAAGCTCCTCCAACACGGGGTCAACCCATGTCCGAGGCTCCTCCTCCACGCAAGGCTCCGACACGAGGGGGTTTGGCATCGCGTCCATCGCGATTGTACTCCTGCGTCGCCGGCATCTCGTCGTCGAACTCTGCCGGTGCCCACCCGCATGGCCACTTCTGAACTTGGCGGGTGTAGCTTGCTAGGAGGCTGAAGTGTTGACAATAGAAGCCAAGCCGCCAACCTCTGACACGCACGGGTGAAGCTGGTGCGGTCACCGAGGCCGAGGTCGAAGCCGCTGCAGGACGCGCTCGCCCAGCGGCACCGCATCCTTGGCAGGCCGGGCGTCGTGGCAATGACGTATGTGCCAACGTGGCACATCGCTTGCACTGATCCCTGGTAAGGTGGTAGACGCCATGCGGTGCGAGCAACACCGTGGCAACCGACAGGTCGCAACACGCTCAAAAGCCACAGCCTGCAGCGAGCGGCTGGGTCCCCCGGGCTACCAAAGCAGCCTCGACAAACGAATGGTGGTCACGTGGTAGGACAAAGGCCGCCCACCGACGCAGCTTTGTGCGCCCTCCGGAAGCCGGATAGAAGGGTGCCGCATCCGGAGAGAGGGAGGACCTTGGGGCCGACAGCGATGGCGCCCCGGCATCAGTACCTGGCCGCAGCCATGAGGCAGCAGCAACTACATCCTCCTCCCCGTCCTCTGAGGCGTCCTCGATGGTGGGTTGTTATAAGCCGTTTCAAAGTTGTACCATCCGACGTTACAAACTTATAGCAACAGATATATCAGCCATTGATAGTGGCGACACTATAAACTTTTAACGTCGGACTGTCTAACGACAAACTTTCTAACATCTTTTATAAACTTATAACGATGCACCATCTGATGATATACGGACAAAACTAAAGCAGACAGCTGACTTTACACATGAAGGAAACAAGGCGCCCACAATCAACAGAGTCAAATACTGCACTACCCAAACTCCAAGTCCTCGTCTCTTCTTTTATCTTTTGGACAAGGTCCAGCACTAACGATACGTTTCTCTGAAATGTTTGTGAATTATTCTCTTTCCAAAACATTCAAATTACTAGGACCAAATGGCACAGAGATCCTTCCGTGGAACACTAGGAAAAGACCCAACAGTCATCAGCTCAAGCCGAGGAGTCTTTGTCCATCTATCTATGTATTTCTTCACACATAAAAAAGAAATACATTATATTACTAAAGCAAAAGGTGTTTATTTCTTTAGAGTGTTTTACTGAAACATTGGCGAAGTGTTTAGGAACATAAGCAGCTATGGTTTCTAAAACCTACTTGAAATTTTGCAAGAAGCATTGTAAGAATAGTAGGGCCATAATAGTTCGGACTGCCACAAACTTAGCAGGCTTGGTTAATTTGAAAATAAAAGGACATAGAAACATGGCCACCTTCAGCGTGGCCTCAACTTTTGGACTGACTCCTAGAAAAATGCGAAAAACATGCATGTTTTGCAATGAGATAGTTATTCAAGTCAGGTGAGTGACCTCAATGGCTCCAACTAAACCAAGTTATAGCGGGCTATGGCAAATAGCAATACTTTTTTTTAGGGGCTATAAACCTATAGTAGAGCTATGCCAAATAACGGTTTATAAGAAAACTATGAAAAAACACTAATAAGTGATGCCAAAACAAGGCAAATATGATATTTGATGAACACAAATACGTTTACAAGGTTTAAAAATCTAAATAACATTACCAAATACCAATATTACAATACAACATGGTTCATAAATATTTAATCGTTGAAAATACCATATTAATTAGTAGTAAATAAATATGAAATAGTAGTAAATAACGGTAAGTAGCTGAAAATAGCGGTACTATAGCGGAAATATGAATAGCTAAGTGGCGAGTCTTTCCCTCAGCCATAGCGGAGCGGTAGCCCGCTATTTTAAACATGTTGTGTTAACTGAATCCAAGCATTAAACAATAATTGAACCAAACATTTTATCAATGTGATATTATGGTGCTGTATTTTCTTGGGGATTGGAGTCCATAAAAGAGCAATAAGGGAGAAGACTTTGCAAGCAGTTTCCAGATAACCTTCGGTTAGCTAGAACTTAATTTACATATTGGTTAGAAAAAAATAGCCCAACGATCCTGACCTAACAAGGCACCAGTTGTGAATCTCTCTAGTCTAACCTTCCTATAAAACAGCAGGCAACGGAGAAGAAAGCCAGTAGTGTTTCTGGTCGCCCAGGTGATGTTTTACTATGGAAATTGTGTATAGGAATAGGAAGCAACAGGAACACCAGCATTACTGCTCTTCCAGCTTTAAGCAAGTTGTCAGTGAGTACTGGCGCCAAAACAGAGACACCCCTCACCACTCTCCGGAGGTTATGTGATGGCTAGGAACCTCGTTCATGGCGAGTGCTAAAAGGTCAGCTATGTTTAAGCCAAGCTATCACGCAACCAGATGCATGTGAGACCAGAAGACAGAGAGAACCTTTTTTTGAGGGGGAACTGGAGGGACTAAGGTCCCTACAGGTGATTTTATTAATTAACAGGAAACAAAAAGTACAAATACCAACAAGGGAAAAGAGCACCAAGCTAAGGCACTTTGAAAGAAAAAAAAAGAAAACAAGCCAACAAGTTATTGGAAGATCGACTGAATCCATGATTCAAAGTGATGACTGAATCCTGCTTTGACTCGATGCTTGATCAACAACATCTCCTTTTTGAAGATTTCCTTTGATCTTGGCACTGATGGTTGAACCCCTTCAAAGAGGAGTTTGTTCCTTGATGTCCAGATTGCCCAGCACACCAGTATAGCTGTCGTCATGAAAAATCTTGAGTTGACTTGATCTTTGATCTGTACAATTACTTGGGGACTGCAGCATCCAAAGGGGTTTCAACCTGAATAAACTGCCAGCATTCTTTTGCAAAGGGACAATCGAAGAAGAGGTGGCAGCAAGTTTCTTCATGGGCATTAACACAAAATACACAATTGTAATCAGGGAGATCCATGTGCCTTCTTCTGAGAATGTTCCTTGTACTTAACCTGTCCATTAGAAGCAACCAACAGAATACCTTGTGTTTGGGCTGACAAGAGGTTTTCCATAACCATTTAAATGTCTCATGAGGCTGGTGGTGGCCAATTAGTCTTCTGTAAGCCTTAGAGGAAGAAAAGGCACTTCCCCAAGGATAAATCCAAGCGTCATGATCTACGGACTCTGGAATTAATTGGAGCTGAACCTGAATGGGCTGTAATTGATGGTAGGCTTCAGCAGAAATTCGCAGATGGAAAAGCTGAGTGATGTCATTATTCCTTAAAACTGAGCCAACAGAGATGTTTTTATTTTTTGCAAATGAAAAGAGTTCAGGAGCCAAGCTATGAAAACTCTGGCCCTTCCAAGAGTCTTTCCAGAAAAGAATACTGTTACCATCTGACACAATGGGGGTTGCCAAATCCTTGAAGTGCTGCAGGTTTTTGATGTTACCTCTCCACCAGAAAGAGCCTTTGGAAGTTGAGCCTGGTAATTTTCCCCCACTGTAGTATTTCTCCCATATCATCTGGACCCAAGGGATGTCCTTTCTATTATAGAATTTATCCATATTCTTTAGAAGCAAGGCCTGGTTCTCTTACGCATATCAATGATTCCAAGACCCCCTCATCCTTGGGTAAGGAGACCAGTTTCCAGGCAGCCTTGGGCATTTTTTTGGCATTGGCCTCATTCCCTGTCCAAAAACAGTGTTTTCTAATATTATCAATTGGCTTAATGACCCCCTTAGGGATTTCCAGGGTGCACAAGTAGAAGGTTGGAAGGGCAGTAAAGACTGCATTTGTGAGTTCAAGTCTGCCAGCCTGATTCAAGAGATTGGAAATGGCCCCGACCTTGTCGACACACTGTTAATGAGTGGCATGTAATCTATGATCCTTGGCTTTGTGAGGGAAAGAGGGAGCCCCAAGTAAGTTACAGGAAAAGACCCTTTGGAACACCCAAAGGTTCTTGCCGGAAATCCAATCTGTCATCACCGATGTTTATTGGCGGCATGTATGATTTGTTCATATTGACTTTTAGCCCCATTTGCTTGAAAAAATGTGTTGATGACTGATTTTAGGAAGAGCAGTTGCCTACTGGTGTCTCCCTCTGCCACAATCAAAGTATCATCTGCATATTGGATGACAGGGTAATCTTTGAGTGACTGCATGGGAATTGGAAGGTTGATGAGTCCCATGTCCTTTCCTTTGTTGAGAAGAGACTGAAGGAGATCTGCTGTTAAGACAAAGAGAAGGGGTGATAATGGGTCCCCTTGCCTGACTCCCCTCTTGCAGTGAATAGTCTTGCCAGGAACTCCATTTAACAGGACTGAGGAAGTAGCCGAGGAGAAGATCTTCGCATCCATTGTATCCACCTAGTACCAAAACCTTTTTCTTTCATAATGGTCAAGATTGCTTGGTGCTCCATTTTATCAAAAGCCTTTTCAAAGTCTAGCTTGAGGATCACTATTTGCTTCTTAGAATGGTGGCACATATGCAGATATTCATATGCCCAGGCCATGCAGTCTTGAATTGTTCTATGCCTAATGAAGCCATATTGATTTTTATGAACCAGATCAGTAATGACTGTCTGCAGTCTGTTTGCTAGGAGCTTAGTAATGAGCTTGAGAGAGGTGTTCAGCAAAGAAATGGGCCTGTAATCATTAGCTGTCATTGGTGACTGCACCTTTGGGATGAGGGTAATATATGAATTATTGATGCTCTGGAGGCACAGATCTGAACTATGGAAAGCATTGCACAAGCTGTAGATGTCATGCTTAATGACAGCCCAAGATGCTCTGGAGGCACAGAGAGAACCTCATTACGTTGAATCACTCAGGCCTAAAAATAAACATTGCGTGTTCTAATTAAGAGGACTAATTCTTGTAAACGACCCTTTTCACTGGATATCTTGTTCTGAATGCATTATTTATCCAAATGAAAATTATACTGCATTGGTGAGTCTCTCTCATTGGAGACGATCAAAGCGAACTAACATAAGTATAATGTGTAGCATATTTTGAGGTATAAAACTGGTTCTGTTCTAGCAAACGTATGCATCATAACAAACCCATCATGACCTGTTGAAGCTCGAGAGTTCAATACTTCTTTGTCGGAATTTGAGTGGATGGTACACTCCATGCAGTGTAGCTATATCCAAAAAATCTGCAGGTCCTCTCTTGGGCGATTGTTTACTGGAGCTCGCTCTCACTCTAGAGACCCAGAGATCGAGCCCTGCATCCTCTTAATTAAAAAGCGGGGGTGCAGTCTGCTCTTGTCGTCAATTTTTTTATAATAAAAAAATCTTGCAGGACTGATTACACACTCCTAGCCTCTTCGGCTGTTCCCTCACTAGAGACTTCCATGGCGGCACATGACAGCGCTACGCCGGAGCAGGCTGTAGCAGATCAGCTTTAGCGAGCAGAAACATCTGAACAGGAAGTGGTGCTACATTTCCTTGAAAAAAAAAGAATCATCATCTCCCGTCGCAAAGCAAGCTGACAAGGTACTCTAGTAGTCTGTTAGTGTCCATTCACAGTTCAGTGAATCATCTCTTAAAACCAAAGGTCGCAAAGTGACTAAATTATATAATTGTAATGATATTTGTTTATTCTATGAATAATATATTTTTTATCATCTTCAGTTGAATAATCTCAATTTTTATCGTAAACTGAATAATTTTATAATCTAGTTGCTGCTCGTCAGGCTAAATTCAATATAGTCGCCAGAAATATATATGATATACCATTGTGCCGAGCATGTCATGATCGAATCAATATATGAAAATATATATGAGATATAAATGTATATATCTTTACATCATATTTCTTTTGTCATTCTATGAATTTTATCGACACTCGACACTGTACTAGCAAACAGTTTCCAGATAACCTTTGGTTGGCCAGAATTGAATTTACTTGGTCCTCCAGAGGTGCCTGCTGGTACTGGAATTGAATTAGCAGTTACTAGCTGAATATATTTAAGTGGATTGTTAGTTGGTGAGTCATTCATATGACTGCTAAGTGCCTGACTATATTTCATTGAATTTTTTCGATATCTGTAGTCTAACCTGAGTATAAAACAACAACGATGGAGCAGAACCACCAGTTGTGTTTCTGGCGGCCCAAGTGATGTTGCTATGGAAGCTGGGTATAGGAGTAGGAGGCATCAGGAATACCTGCACTACGACTCTACCAGCCTCAAGTAAGATAGAAGAGAGGAATGGCACCAAATCAGATACCCAAATTAAATAGTCTGCCTCGCCACTCCTCGGAATGTCTGAGATGGCTATCTGTATTCACGACTGTACTCAGAAGAAGCACTTGTCGTTGATTTCGTTCTCGTCACCGATTTTGTTCGCACGCTGATCCATAAATGGCCCTGCGCCATCCAACCAACCAAGATTTGATGTTGGCATTGCAGAAGCAGGAGACGGGGCTGATTCATGGCTCGGGTGAGTTGATTTTATCCGTTCTTTTGTACTTCCCTATTCATCAAATCTACTTTCAAATATTCTTGATTCAAGATAATTTAATTTTGTCGAGGCTTGCATCGAGACGGGTTCGTTTTTCCTGTTTCTTGATTTTTCCTGACAGGCTATGTTGAATATGTGCTGCTGCAGTAGCTCTGATGATGGAAGCTTGCAAATTGCAAAGGCTAACATAGTGACGTTGTTTGCATTGATTCACAAGAGTGTATCCGTGTTTTGTAAAAGATTATATATACAGATGTATGTAACCGCCACAAGGGCAAAGAGCTTTTGTGGTGAAATTTTTCATCACAAAGCATGTTTTTGTCACAAACCAACCTTTGTGATAAATTTTTAAATTTCCACAAGTCACCACATATACTCGCCTCACAAATACTCTAGTGATGAGTTTTTGTTCCCCACACAATTGGTCGTACTCATTAGTGATGAATTGTGACGCCACGAGTAAATTGGCCATTTGTGGCCCCATTGGTTGTCACAAAAAATTATGTATTAGTGAGAAAACTAATTGCGACTTATAGCGTTTCTGGTGGCGGGAATAGTCGGCACCGGCAGGAGCTGTGTGGGCTATAATGGGACTTGCCATTGTGCAGCCCATGTAAGTTTGGTAGACCCGTCGTCCCATCAAGCATTAACGGCAGAGAATGCCTGACAGCAGAATGCCGTGTTTAATTTGAGTGAAATTAGAGGATCTCGTTCCCCCTCGCTTCATTCTGTTGGACTGCCCACATTGTTAGTTTTTATCGGCGCTGAAACATGAGAGAGAATGACCAAGCACCGAGTAGAACCATTGTACATGCCCATGCCGAAACAAAAACTTCAAGCACCGTGCCATGTTCCTTCCCCGGTGCTTGGCAAATAAAAAAGCATTTTTTTTGAACTAGCCTTTGGCCCTTCCCTGCACGGCTGCACCCTTGTGATGATACAATACTTGGGACATCGGTATGAGATGGTAGTTGTTAAAAATAATTCAGCATCGATAGACTGTGGACAGTCTTAGACGACTACTGCATGCACCTGCAGCCGTGCAGGTGCACTGATTCCATGCCTGCCTAGCTGCAATGTTTCAGCTTCAAAGGGCGCTGAGACTTTAACTGAAACGGTATGGTCTCTCGCCACCACACCTTCTTGCTAGCACCTGGTTTATAGTGACTGTTCATAATTAAGGTCGATGAAAATTTTGCTACCTAATGATTGTGGTCCCTTTCTGGTGGCGACGATTCACTCAAGCGTATCAAGACACGCCATTAGAGATGAAGGACCATGGAGGCATGGGCATCAGCGTCGTCAGGGAGTGCATGAGAAACAACATCATGTTCTTCTTGTGATAAGACCAAAAGAGTTGAAAGCAACACGACTCCCAAATTGCACATCTGTAGGCTCTTTTATGCCAATAAACAGAAGAAGAAACAAACTGTTATTCTTACGAGATTCCTCCCTTGCAAATTATTTACTGCAGTAATTAATTAGTACTTTTCTACCCCGCAAATTAATTCATAATAATGATTATGGGATGTTTAGTACTTTTCCTCTCCTATATACAATCTCTAACTTCCTAACCCAAATTGCATGAATGGGACTCGCTGCTGCCTGGGTCACGTCGCGGGATGTCGCTCCCTGCGTCGCCGCCTCCCAGGTCCGTGGCTCGCCGCCTTGAAGGAGTAGTTGTTGCGATGTGTGGACCGAACACCCGAGTGCCGGCTCCGGAGCACGTGCGTGTGCCAATGAAGACGAAGGCGGCATACATGTCGTGCGGTGGACGCGGCGTCGCGGCGTGCTTAGGAGCAGGAGAACGGCATGTCATGGAAACCGCATCATGGTGGCAAACCGGCGCCACTGTTGTCGTGTCCCCATGCGTCGGTCCCACATATGGGACAGGCGGACCACACACATCGTGGCGCCGGGAGCCTCTCGTGCTTGAGAACCACGCTCGGCAAGCCACACCGCCCGCACTGGAGAGGGTTGGAGCTATGGAGACATGAAGGAGGGGTAGATTTCGCAAGGGAGCTGTACAGGCGAGCATCGGGGAGCCTCGGTGCCAACAGACCCACTGCACACTTTGCTTAAAAATCACAAGGCGCTTTCAAAATGGCGAAGGCTTTTAAACCATCTTGATTAATGTGTGTGATTAACTGAGGCGGTCATTGTTTATTAACTGAGGTTCTCAAGGTCAACCGCCTCGCACAATCGATTTAACCTCCTCCTAAAATCAATTAACTGTGGCGGTTCTTACTTCTTATAAGCAGTCTGCTTGAAAAAATTAGGATATTTTTGGAGGCAGGCATTTTAGAATAGCCTGCCTAAGTTAATATGGCCTAGACCCAAGAGGCTGAGATATGGCCTAGGTTTCAATCTCGCCTATCCCACGGAGGCTCCCTCTCCTCTCCCTTCCGAGTGGCGACACACTTGCTCCCTTCTCCTTCGCGAGGAAGCGGCGCAGGAGGCGCTCCCTATCTCTCTATCCCTCCCTCCTCTCTCTCTCTCTCTCCCCCACCCCCCCCTCTCTGTGTGTCTATTGAGGAGTAGGAGGAGGCGCTCCTCCAGCGTAGGGTGCCACAGGAGAGCCAGGTTAGCATGGCGAGGCCGAATCCAACACCAAGGTGGTCAGATTCGGTGGTGGCGAGGCGCACCCGGGGTGGTTGGATCCGATGAGGTACGGCGTCGGCCACACTCTTCTCCGATGGATGGACCGGTCGCGATGGACAATAAGTGACAATGCCGGGAGACGACGTCGACCACACTCTTCTCAGGCGACTAGAACGGATGCGGTGGACAATAAGTGACAATAATGGGATTAATGACCAGGTGAGCGACCTCATTGGGATCCCAACAAAAGGTGTTAAATGAGTCAAAAAGTACTACACTTTAATAGAACAAAACATTTATTATGTTTTCTTTTTGGGCGGACGGTGGGTCCATACACGAGCAAAGTGAGATATAAATAAACACCATACCAGGCATCATGACGATGAGCTCTTGCTTGAGCTTCATTCTTTTGGTTCAAGATAGATGAATGTTTGATTCAATATTTTCCTAGAAGCTCCTCCACTCTTGTTCTTGTTCTGTAGTAGACTCGGGAGGCACCAGGATTGCTCTTGTTATAGAGGATGGTTAGCCATGGAGCCTGTTTTGACCAGGATGCCACAACAGAGAAAAGTAATGTCGCAATGGCGAGCCACATCGTGTCGTCTAAAACCGGGAAGTCAGAGGTAGAGTTTCTAGTAGTAGCAGTAGAAAAGTGGTAGTGGTAGCACCCTGGTTGGGTTGCAAACTCTACTGTTTTTTATTATTTCTATCGTGTAATAAAAATTGGCAAAAGCTTTTTGCCACCTTTTAAAAAAAAATTAGGTTCGTCCCAAATTTACAAGCCAGTTGTTCTTTTTTAGAAAGAATGGTTTCATAAAAAAGATAAAAACATTAGACCTCTAGTGAACATGGATGTTCATTGATCACCTTCGGTTTGCCGGGACTTAGTTACATGTTGGTTAGCAAAAAATAGCCTAATAAACCAGACTGTATCGGGCACCATTTGTGCTTCAGGGCCTTCAGAGATCTGCTTGGACTGGAATTGATTTAACATTTACTGCCAGACTGCATTTCAATACATGGATAGTTGGTGAGTCATTCATATGAGTGGTTAGTGCTTGGAATCAGATTGTACCTCTGAATTGTTTCGATCGGTCTCTCTAGCCTGCCTATAAAACATAAGGGAATGGAGCAGAAAGCCAGTGCTTGGCCGCCCAAGAAATCTCCTCCACTCTTTTTTTCTGTAGTAGGCTCGGGAGGCACCAGGATTGCTCTTGTTACAGAGGATGGGCATGAAGCCTGTGGGGATGAGGATGCCCCAACAGAGAGAACTAATGTCGCAACGGCCAACCACATTGTGACATCTGGACCGGGAAAAGGCAGAGGCAGAGTTTATGCATAACTTGTATGTGCACCTGTCATGTGTGTCTGTATTATTGGATCCAATTTGGTACAGTGACAATCTTGCATCCTGTCTTAGCCTGAAACAGAACTGAGCAAAATAATTGAAATACTGACACGCACTTCTTTGTCTGAATTTGAGTGGATATGGTACACTCCATGTAGTGTAGTTGTATGCACACGATCTAGCTGGACTGATAACATTGAATAATTGTGTTGAACGAATCAAATTAAGTAGTACATGCTTGTGTAGTTTCCTTTGGTGGATTTAATTAGGTTCGTCCCAAACCAGTGAGCTGTTCTTTTTATGAAAGAAAGGTTTCATAAAAGATAAAAACATTAGACCTCTAGTGAACATGCATGGACGTTCATTGATAATCTTTGGTTAGCCGGGACACAGTTACATGTTGGTTAGAAAAAATTTCCTTTGGTGGATTTAATTAGGTTCGTCCCAAACCAGCGAGCTGTTCTTTTTATGAAAGAAAGGTTTCATAAAAAGATAAAAACATTAGACCTCTAGTGAACAAGGACGTTCATTGATAATCTTTGGTTAGCCTGGACTTAGTTACATGTTGGTTAGAAAAAATAGCCAACAAACCTGACCTCAAAAGGCACCAGTTGTGCTTGCAGGGCCTTCAGAGATCTCTGCTTGGACTGGAATTGATTTAACATTTACTGCCTGACTGTATTTCAATGCATGGATAGTTGGTAAGTGCTTGGAATCAGATTGTACCTCTTTGTGAATTGTTTTGATAGGTCTCTCTAGCCTGCCTATATAAAACAGAAGGGAATGGAGCAGAAAGCCAGTGTGAAATTACCGTGTAGGCATAGGAAGCATCAGGAGCACATGCATCACTACTCTGTCAAGATAGTTGTTAGTTAGAAGTAAGCAGTGGCACCAAGTTGGACAAACGCCCCTCGGCAGTCCTCTGAAGTTCTGAAAATGTCTACTCCGATTGCGACAAACTTGATGACATCGTTCGTGCTAGCATCCCAGTTTGTGTGTTTAAGCGAATCAGCCAAGGACAAGGAGCCAAGCGCGTGTACTAGTAGAGTAGATGCTTGTTACGCTGTGAATCTCTGGGGCTTACTAATTAACACTACGTGTTCTAGTTAAAAGGAGTCATTGTTTTAAAGGTCCCTATTTACTGGCCGGGCAATGCATTGTCAAAATGAAAACTAGATTCCATATTGTTTCCTATCTCTCATCAAAACAAACATATATGTGGACAGCGTGTGGCATGCTTTTAGGTATAAAATTGCTTCTGCTTAGTTTCTACATTTTTTAGAACTGTCAAACCTCAACAGTTCAATTCCATACAAACTTCATGGCCGTGTACACACACGGTACCTAGCCCAACGGCATGGGACTCCAAGCAGCACGACTGTACAACAGGAAGCACGCGAACCACTCCATGTACATGCTATACTGTCATATTTGTATGTAGCAGAAAAATACAAGTAGATGGTCCTATGAGGTCACTTTCTTAGACAAAACTAAAACACAGACAACACTGTTGACACCCAAAAATGGCATAGACTAAACCACCGCAAAATTCCAGACTTAGCCATATTTTGGAGGTCCAAGTCACCGCAAATTTCCAGACTTAGCCAAATTCTCGAGGAGGATCGAAAAAAGGCTTTACGGAAGGTGACCGGACTCACGGGCGCGTCGGTCCAGCGTCCGGTCAGCGGCGTCCGTGGGTCGCGCCTGCAGACCCTCTCGCCAGACGCGGTGACCGGAGCGTCCGGTGACCCCCGTCGCGTCCGGTCAGTCGGCCGGGCGTTCAGGCCTGCACGGACTCGACCACCGGAAGCACCCATGCGTCCGGTCCTGCGTCCGTGTCGGGGTCCGGTGAGTTTTGCGCAGCGAATCGATCTGCAGGGCTTACTTGGAATGTGCACCGACTCGACCACGGAGCGTCCGTGCTACTCAGAGCAGCGTCCGGCCAGCCCGATTTCGGGCTGATCCGAATCGTATCCAAATCGGTTTGTTTCCAAACTTGTTTGGTGCGATTTTTTTGGTGATTGGAAACGCCCTAGGACGCCTTCCTAAAAGGATAAGACCACCCTCCCTATATAATGAAGGGGTTCATGGCCGATTTGATCCCATCTACATCCAATCGTCATATACAACATATCTCTCAACTTTTATCTCTTCCAAACCCTAAACTTGCTGTTCGACGACGAACTCCGCGTTCTCCGCCGGGCGTTCTAGGCGCATCCGCTGCTCCTAGGACAACCCTTGGTGCGCGTCTCCCGACGGGTCTTCCCGGAGGTGCGTTCGAAGGTCTTCCAGCCGTCACCGAGCTCTACGTTGCCCTTACCGAACCCTAGATCGGTTTGGGTGATCACGCTGCGGTGCTCGCTGCTACTAGGTTGTTTAGCAACCTTCGTGGGCGTCAAGGCCCTCTCGGTGTGTTGGTGCGAAGCCCTAACTTTAAGTCAACAAACACACTATATATATAGGAAACAAGGCGCCACCAATCAACTTGATGAAAACTTTGCACTAGCCAAACCCAAAGTCCTCGTCTCTTCTTTTATCTTTGGGACGAGGTCCAGTGCCAACGATACTTTTCGCTGAAATATGTGTGAATTCTCTTTCCATATCTCAAATTACTAGAAACAAAGGGAAGAGAGAGTGATGTCAGAGACCCCTCTGTGGGACCCTGGGAAAACGTACACAAATCCTTGACGTGGCTCAAGCTGAGGCACGGTTAGCAAGATGTGGTGCAACTCCAGATGCAGCTCGAATAATAAAATTCCAAAGAATGTGGTGCGCTGTCTCCGTGTCATGCCAACAAATGGGGGCATGAAGCATTTCTTGGCCAATGATGGACCTCTAGTTGATCTGACATCCAAACATCATTGTGTATGATAAGACAGGAAAAGTGCATTTTGGTTGATCCCAAGGCTTCCAAATCATCTTTTTGGGATAGTTTTGAAACTAATGGACCCAATGAATTAACGAATTGTGCATGACTTGCCAATACTGACGAGTAGTCCCCTGACTCAGTATGCCTCCTTGTGATTTTATCTTCTGTTCCTTGAAAGAGAATTATTGTGTTCACAACAGACCAGAGCTCAACAAATTGTAGAAGATGGACAGCTGTAATTGCTGCATGAAGATCGATGTAATTTATCCAAGTCTTGTCAGTAATTGTTTCTTGACTATTCTATTTTTCTTCCTAATGATGCAAAAAATGACCTGCGCAATATCCTTCGGCCGTCGACCTTGGACATAGGCTGCATGCCAGAAGGAAGTCTATCTATGTATTTGTTCACATATTAAAAGATATTCATTATATATTACTAAAGGCAAAGGATACTATTTATTTAGAATTTTTTACTAATACATTGGCCAAGTATTTAGGAACATCTGCAGCTATGGCTTCTAAAGCCCACTTAAACTTTTCAAGAAGCATTGTAAGATGAGTAAGGCCATAATAGTTCGGACTGCCACCAACTTAGTTGGTCGGTTTGGAAAAAAAAAATGGACACAGAAACATGGCCACCTTCACAGTCGCCTCCACATTCAAATGGGATAGTTATTCAAGTCAGGTGGGCGACCTCATCAGCCCCAACTAAAGGTGTACTAAACAGTAATGGATCCAAATATTTCCATCAATGTGATATTATTGTGCTGCCTTTCTTGGGGAACTCGAGTCCATAAAAGAGCAATGAGGGAGAAGAAAACACCATAGCAGTATCCTGAGTCCTAAGTATGAGCTCTTGCTCAGGTTCACTCTTTTTGTTCAGGATAGATGAAATGTTTAATTCAATATTTTCCTAGAGGCTCCTCATCTCTTTTTCTGTAGTAGGCTCAGGAGGCACCAGGATTGCTCTTGTTACAGTAGATGATTAGGCATAGAGCCTATGGCGATGAGGATGCTCCCACAGAGAAAAGTGATGTCGCACCAAAAATAACACTTGCAAGATGCAGAGTTTATGCATACCTTGTATGTGCACCTGCCCTGCGTGTCTGTATTGTTAGATCCAGTTTGGTAGAAAGACCATTTTGCATGCCGTTTTAACCAAAACCAAATTGGGGTATACAATTAGACTCGAAGGATCCAAATTTGTCTTTCTTTGTACAATTCATTCAGCAATGTTATACTTCTTTTATACGATCTTCCATATGAATCTGGTGTGGGCAAGAGTGCTGACTTAAAGCTTAGTAAGCTTATTTCAGTCTCCTTATTTAGCATCGAGGGATGTAATATTCTTTGAGGAGTAAAGTAACTTATTCATCTAAAAGAAAAGACCGAGTACAGGTCAAAGATATTCCAACCTCCCTATATTTTTCGTTTAACTATCACACTCTTGTTGATTCAGACCATACGACAGCTCCATAGTTCACCTAGTTACCAGTTGTTGTATCGGTTAGCGAGAACTTAATTTACATGTTGGTTAGAAAAAAGAAACGTAGCAACGAGGCTGGATAATAATAAGACACTAGTTCTGTTTGCACGATCTACAAAGATCTACTAGTACCAGAATTGATTTAACATTTACTGCTAGACCATATTTCGATGAATGATTAGTTGGTGACTCATTCATATGAGTGGTAAGTGCATGGAATCAGACTGTACTTCATTCTGAGTGAACTGCTTCTGTCTCTCTAATCTGTGTGTATATAAAACAAAAGCAGAAAGCCAGTGTTTCCTGGTTACCCAGGTGATCTTGCTATGGAAATTGTGTGTAGGAGTAGGAAGCAACAGGAGCACCTGCATTACTACAAGAGAAGCGAGGACTGGCATGCCAAATTGGAGACACCCTTTACCATACCTTGCAGCTAAACTGTGATGCCGCCACCCGAAATTGAAGGATAGCCCGAGCCGTACGGTATGTCCATTGTAAGAGCTGAACGTCATTTATATTTCAGCAAAGTAGTCAAGGAGGCAAGAAGCATAGGAGATGTTCATTAAGCTGCGAATGGGTGAGGCTTAAGAAAAAATAGACACTACATGCTGTAGTTAACAGTGAGGAGTCATTCTTGTGAAGGCTCCTCAAAGCCCGTGTCGCTCGATTGCTTATTATGAATGCATTCTCAAAATAAATATTAGATTCCAATTCCATCATTGTGTATCTCTCATCAAGATAATCAAAACAAACAAAGCAGCTATAGTTCCTAAAATCCACACTTATATTTTGCAGGACACATTGTAGCAAGAGTATTGCCACCAACTTAACTGCTCTGGTTAATTTGTCAGTTTTAGTTAAAAGAGGACATGGATACATGGCCACCTTCAGAGTCGCCTCAACTTATAACTGGGCTGAGAAAATGATAAAAGCGTGCATGTTTTTGTAATGAGATTCAGATATAGCCAGTTGGGTGTCATAATCACAGGCCCAACTAAAGGTTCTAACCGATTCCAAGTACTACATAGTAATATGGAAACCAAACATTTGCATCAATGTGATATTATTGTACTGTACCGTGTTTTCTTGGAAGGACTGGGGTACATAAAAGAGCACTGAGGCATCCTGAGCATGAGCTCTTGCTTTAGCTTCCTTCTTTTGGTTCAAGATACACGAATATGTCAATATTTGCCTATTCCTAGAGGCTTCTCCACTCTTCTTGGCTTGGGAGGCGTCAGGAATGCTCTTGTTACAGTGGAGGATGATTAAGCATGGAGACTATTGGAATGAAGATGCTCCATCAACGAAAAGTAATGTCTAGTCTGCTGATGACCACGTGACTTCATATAAAACTAGTGCTAGCAACCTCAGTCACTTCGCCGCTAACAAGCAGCAACAATCTGATACAGTCGAGATGGAACTCGAAGACAAGAAATAAGAAGGAAAATCGGTGTTAGGAGGGAGATATTAGAAGGCTGAGTGGCGAAGCCAGGCAAGAAGACCGCCGGGGTCTTGGGTGAAGCATGCTGGGGTCATTGTTAGGAGCAAATAGCAACCATGTACAATATTTTTTCCTTTGTTTTTCAAAATTTGTTAAGGTCAGCAGGCCCCAATGGCAAGCCTTAGCTTCGCCTAGCAGACACAAGAAGCAAGGTCGTGGTACATGAGTGATATGGTTAGATGGGGAAGAAGAGGCCCTAGGGTATGGAGATGTGTTTCCGAGCCCTTCTGAATATTCATCCTGCTTTCGGCCTTCCTTTCCTGTATTGCCGACCTTCTTTGTACTGAGGCTTAGAGAGTGTTGCTGTCAACTTGCTGAGGCCAATGGCCCAAGGAGTTGGTAGCCTAACATGTATCCCGAACAACAACTGGGCAGAGTTTATAGGCGTGATATATATGTTCATCTGGCGTGAGGGTCTGTTTATTGGATCCAATTTGGTACAATGGCCGCATCATGTCTTAACCTCAAACTGAACCAAACCAAGTAATTGGAAATTTACTCACATGCACTTCTTTATGTGAATTTGAGTGGATGGTAAACTCCATGCAGTGTAGTTGTATGCACACAATCTTGCTGGACTAATTATGCTGAATAACTTTGTTGAAGCAATGAAATTAAATTGTACATTCTTGCAAACAGTTTTCAGATCACTTTCAATTTGCCAGAACTGAACTTACAATTGGTTAGAAAAAATAGCACAACGAACCTGACCTAACAACGCACCGGTTTTGTGCTTGTAGCAACTCCAGAGGTGTCTGCTGGTACTTGAATTGATTGAGCAGTTACTATACCTGACTATATTACAATGGGTTGTTAGTTGGTGAGTCATTCATATGAATAGTAAGTGCCGGACTATATTTCAATGAATTATTTCTGTATCTCTAGTCTAACCTGAGTATAAAACAGCAAGGAATGGAGTAGAAAGTCAGTAGAGTTTCTGGCCGCCCAACTGATGTTGCTATGGATGGAAATTATGTATAGGAGTAGGAGGCATCAAGAACACCTGCATTACAACTGTACCGAATGCAAGTTAGATACAAGCATCTATTGGCGCCAAATCAGGGACTCAGATTGCGCCAAGAGGGGAATGCCAGATGTTTTCGGGGGGTGGCAACCGAAGAGAAGACGCTCCTGGTGACCATCAAGTTTCTAGGCGAGCAATGGGTGGGAGATGCGTCACAAATTCTTTCAGGCACACAGATGCGTGCAGCAGGACAGAGGAGATGAAGGTCAGCTATGTTTAAACAAAGCTATCAGGCAGCCAGAGCCCAGAAGAAGATCATGGCGAATACAGGATGAAGCACAGTGCTAGCTCAATGGGATGAAGTCTTCACGATTGTACTCACTGGAAGCACGTGAACAGCTATTCTGTCCGGTTTCAGATCCAAATGTTTCAGAAATTGAGAACTGGGAACCTCAAATTCAAGGTCATGCCTAGCTTTGTGCACGCAATTGAGTTGAGAACATCCGTCCCCGGCTGACAAGGTGGCAATTGTATACACAATGGCAATGACAATTTTGCAATCTGATTGTGGTCCCTCCGGGATTGTGATGGATCCACTCAAGCCTATCGAGACACGCCAATATCCCTCACCGTCTTATTTGGCAATTAGAGAGGAGCCATGGACATCAGGGTCAGCAGCCCAAGAAACAACATACTGGTCTTCCTGATAAGCCCGAAATGGTTGAAAGCAACGTGACTCCCAAATTGCACGGCCTAAGCTCTTTTTGTGCCAATGAAATTAAAATAAGAAACAAGGTGTCATTATTTTTACATATCGTTTTATTTATGCTGTAGGCACTACCAAGTGGACCACAAAGGCTTCCAAATCAGCTGTTTGGAATTACTAGTCCATCAACCCGTGCTCTCGCACGGGTAGAATCTTATAAGAGATATAAGTATTAATTAGTTATTGTTTAATGTCTCCATATAATAAAGTTAATTATTACTTGTATTAAATTAAATATTTTCTCTTTGTTTGTTAACACAGGCATATATGTGATAGATACTTTGTAGTGTCAATTTATTTATTTGTTTATTTATTGATGAACTTGTCAATTACTAATTGATTTAGTTTTCATGTATGTCTTGTGATGCCATGAGAATATAAATTTTTATTTTCAATTATGAATCCATTTGCTTTTCACCATGCACTTTGACACTATCACATAATTTTACTTGTAGTAGCATTATAGCATGCTTACAAATGAATTACCAATATTGATAAGACATTATATTTGAAACAAAAGTTATACAGTTTTTCACGGTAACACCTTGTGAAATCTATAAGTTGTTAATATATACTATTACTATAACTTAAAGATAGTTATCAGTGACTTCTCTATGTGGTTTGTCAAGGGAACATTTTTACACACTATAAATAATAAAATAAATATTTATCTTACTGTGTATCTATTTGCATGGTCTACATGATGGAACATGTAATTATGCTTACTTTTAGTTTAATAGTTGTAAATGTGTGTAATTTGGAATATAAATTACATACTTTATAGATATTAAATTATTTTATTAATAGCTTATTTTAGTACTTATATGTATATTTAAGACATATTTTTGTTTATTTTTAGCATAGTTTTGGTGGCTAATTCAAATACAAATAAAATATGTTACTTTTATTTACTTCATAATTGCATATATGGATAATTTGATTGCAAATGCATGTACTACTTTGCATTATCTTTTCCAATGCTAGATGTTGATAATTAAAAAATAGGTGGTTATTTTAAATTATATTTTGTAATGATAGATGTGTGTAAATTTAGATACAAAAGTTAGTGAGTTATTTTAAATTCTTTCATAATGGAAGAAGTTAGTAATTTAGATGCAAATTTAGCGGGTTATTTCGAATCTGCAAAAGTTAGTGAGTTATTTTGAATTCTTTCCTAATGGAAAAAAAGTGGTTAATTTAATGGTTGCAATGGATAGCTTAGATGCAAATTAGACGCTTCATTATGCATATGTAGATATATATTATTATAAAATAAATAGATCTAATGTCTACTATCGTGGATGGTGATTGGGCCTGGTTATTATTTTCTAATTCACCTGCTTAGAATTAACATGACACACCATTAGATTTTAGTCAATGTAAATATTAATATGATTTCCTCATCGATTGGAATATATTACCAAGAATCTATTTTTAAGCAAAAAATTCTAGGTGCTAACAAAATATAGGAAAATAAATGGAGATTAGCATTATTTGTTCTTCCTTCTAATGCATCTTTTAGATAGGAGGTCTCTTCTTATCATCTATTTCCCTCCTTCCTATCATTAAACATGGGGTATATATATAATTGTTCTTTACTTTAATTTGCTTATTACATGTATGGCCACAATTGTGGAGTAGAGATTGGCGGGGTGCATGATTAGTATGAGCGAGCGAGAGTAGCATACAACATACCTGAGCTTAGTCGTGACATGGCACTCGTCTATGCCATATGTCGTTGTCCGTAAAACTTGAGACTCCTATGCAAACGCAGCATGTTGCAGATTGAGCGAGCAAGAGGAGCATACCAACAATAAGAGTATTACCTGTAACTCATTGACAAAGGACGTCAAAGTTTACCTACGGGATGTCCAGCACCAGCTCGTCCAAACCATGATAATTTGGTTTGCCATGTCTTTTAGATCTTAAACATGTACACCAAGGCTCAAATATATGGAGATCGATTAGAACAACTACTCCAAAGAAACGACAACATTGATGTGCCAAGAAGCGGCTATACTATGGCGGCGGCTATGGCTGCACTTGCCTAATACCAGCTGAGGTATAGGATGTGATGATAATATAATAAATTTATTTTTCATTTCAGTTAGATCTAATGTTCTTATACGTGAGAGGAGTGTATGCAATTATAGCAGGATATATCTCATAATAGCAGGTGAGTAATTTATTTACAAAAATAGAATAGATCTAATGGCTATTAATATTAATGGATGAATTACCTTCAATGACCGGTGCATCGTACACATACTCCTTGCAAATCAAGGTCGAAGTCTTCCTATCTACATCTGAAGTTGACTTATACATTGTATATTTCCTGGGGAAACAAAATAAGCGCAAAAGATGGTAACAGAACTATATTAGTATATTACCAAGTTTTCAGTTTGCCGTGCCCATCTTGAAGGTTGTCAGGTCGTAGGGATGCAGCCTTGAGTCCAGCATCCCCATCTAAAACAACTACTTTACTATCGGCAACAGCTGTTCACGAAGCCATCGTCTTTGTATGGCAGGGCTTGTCGTCGGCTTGCCGCTGGTAGTAGTAGGAATCCTATTTCCGGGAGGGCATCAGAGGAAGCGGAAAGATTAGATGGGTTCCGAGAAAACACCGTAATAGAGATGGGGTTTCTTTTTAGGAAAATAATACATCTCGTTAAATTCATTTCATATGGCAGGTGGGTAATTATTTAGAAAAATAGATTAGATCTAGTGGCTATTAATATAAATAACGATCAAATTGATGGCTAGATCTTTCTGATTATTGTGAGAATTTCTAGGATTTATCTTTTTTTTAGAGCGTCCTGGGTGAGAATTAACGTGGAGCCTCGTTGGAGCCTCCAATTAGTAATAGTAAGATTGTGTTCACAACGGACTAGAGCTCAACAAATTGTTGAAGATGGACAAATGTAATAGCTGCATCAAGATCGATGTCTTTTATCCATGTCTAGTCAGTAATTGTTTCCTTGACTATCCTATTTTTCTTCCTCATGATGGCATCATGGCAAGAACGGCCAGGGTAATATCCTTAGGCCGTCGACCTTGTACCCAGGCTGCATGCCAGAAGGAAGTCTTTGTATCTATCTACGTATTTGTTCAAACATAAAAAGATATATTATATATATTACTAAAGCAAAAAGAGTTTATTTCTTTTGAATTTTTTTACTAAAACTTCGGCCAAGTATTTGGGCACCTAAGCAGCTATGGTTTCTAAAACATGCATGTGTTTACAATGATAGTTATTCAAAGCCAGGTGGGAGACCTCATTGGGGTGGTGGGGGTGGCATCTAAAGGTGTTAACTGAATCCATACTGAATAATAATGGAACCAAACATTTCCATCAATGTAATATTATTCTGTTGTCTTCTCGTAGAGGGACTGGGCTCAATAAAAGAGGAATAAGAGAGAAGAAACACCATATAGCACCGTCCTGAGTCCTGACTCCTGATATGACCTCTTGCTTCAGCTTTGTTCTAGAATGAATGAATATTTCGATATTTTCCTAGAGGCCTTCCCACGCTTCTTCTATATTGGGCTTGAGAGGCACCAGGAATACCCCTGTTACATTGTCGAATTGTGAGGCATTGAGCCTATGGGGATGAGGATGCTCCTGCGGACGGTAATGTTGGCCTCATCTTCAACAGGATAGTCACGAGGGGAGTTTATGCATGACATGTACGAGCACCTGCGTGTCTGTTTTGTTAGATCCAATTAGGTAGAATGACCATCCGGCATCTTTTATCAACCTGAACCTGAACTTGAACCAAACAAAGTGATTGAAAATTTACTCACATGATTAGTCAAAAAAATTTACTCACATGCACATTGTTTTTCTGAATTTGAGTGGATGGTACGCCATCATCTAGATGGACTGATTACGCTGGATAATTGTGTTCCATCAATCAAATTAAATAGTAGTACATGCTTGCACAATTTCCAGATTGTCTACAGGGATGAAAGTTTGGTGGATTTAATTATGTTTATCCCAAACCAGACAAACTACTCTTTTCATGAAAGAAAGGTTTGAAAAGGTAAAAACATTAGGCTGTACTTCTAGTGAACATGGATGTTGAGTGATCACCTTCGGTTCTTTGATAGGAAGTTCTAAATCGGAGGGATATAAAGTAAGACTCAAAGGATCCAAATTTTTCTTTCTTTTTAGATTTCCTTCAGCAACGTTATACTTCATTTATATCTTACATATGAATCCAGTGCAGGTAGAGTGCTTACTGATCAAAGCTTAGTAAGGTTATTTCAATCTCTTTATTTAGCATGCAGGCCAACCAAATGGCATTCATACGCGGAAGGCGCATCCACGAAAACTTCTGAACGGTGCAGTCCATCTGCCGATGGTTGCACGCCAGCAGGACGCCGGTCATCCTGCTGAAGGTGGATCTTTTTTTTTTGAAGCTAATTCGGGGGTGGAGCTTCCCCACCTACTTGTTTAAAAAGTCCACGTTTTGTGGGAAACGGGAAGAAATCCGTCCGGTTAATTTTGGAAAACCGGACTAAAACCATACAAGCACCACACAGAAAAACACAAAAAGAAAGGGAAAGGTACAACACCTAAACACATGAACTTTCCAACGATGCCTCCAGGAAGGTGTATGACGTGACCACAACACCATCGTCAACCAAGCAATCACCACAGAGCTTGGCTAGGCTTTCGCCCGAGTCTTTGTGCTTTGGAGTTGAGCGGGGTGGCAAAAATGGAGCCGAAAAACAGGAGGTTCTTCAACGACGCCTTCAAGAAGGAGAATACCGTCGCTGTCCCGAGCGATCCGGGCTGAGCTTTCTCCCGAAACCCGCCCGTCCCGACGCTGCCACCGGTTGTCATGCTTGTAGCCACCATACGCCGCAGAGCCGCTGCGGACTTCGCCCGCGACGACGGGAGGCGTGCACCGACAGCGCCGCCGCCGCCCACACACGCCGCGGACCCGCACGGACTTCGCCCGCGACGATGGGAGGCGCGCACCGGCCGACAGCGCCGGCCGCCTCCACACGTCGAGGACCCGTACGGACTCGCCCGCGACGATGGGAGGCGCGCACCCGAGCCACGTCGGCCGCCTCCACACGCCGGGCGGAGCCGCACGGACCGCCCGGCGACGATGGGAGGCGCGCACCGACAGCGGCGTCCGCCGCCGCACGCCATGGAGCCGCACGGAGTCGCCCGCAACGCCTTAGCAGCTCGTCGCCGGTGGTTGGGCATTCCATCGAACGCCTAGCGTGCACCACCAATTTGAGCGACAAACACCGGCATCCACGCGTCCTCCGTAAGCCACCGCTCTCCCGAAGACGAGGACTAGCACCGCCATCACCGCTGCAGCAGCAAATGGAAGAAGATCGGGAGGACGCCTCCAAGGAGGTAGCGGCGTCCGCGGATGTCGCCGTCCGAGCTTTTGCCGCCTCAACCAAGCCCGCCGCTGCACCTCTCGGCGCCCAAGATGTCGGCCGCGCATCGGGGCAGTCCCCGGACAAGGGAGCACGGAGCACCCGACAGCCGCCGGGACAAGCCGCAGCGCGCTCCGGTCGCCGGTGGGCCACGAGCCGGCGGACCACGGCCGAACCGGGGGGAGCCCATGCGCCGGTCGCAGCGAGGCGTCCGGGAGCGCACCGCACCCGCCGGCCGAGCCCGCCGTGTTGCTCCACCACGCCGGTGTAGGAACCCCGAGCACTAGCCGACGGTGAACGTCGTGGCCACGACGGCGCGCCCACGCACCTCCGCGCATCATCCGGGGTGGAGGGGGACCGGATCCGCCCGCAGCGCCGGGGATCTACAGCTAGCTCGCCTGCCACCTTGCTCGTCGTCGTCGGGAAGAGGTGGGGGTGGAGAGGGGGCGGAACCAAGGGCGAGCCTCGCCACCGCCGTCACGGAGGGTCGCGCGGGCTTCCCGGCGACCCCCCGAGCAGCGGCGAGCAGGCGGTGGGGTGGGGAGGGTGCTCGGCGGCGGCGGCTTTGGCGCGCCCGAAGTTCCCCAAGGGAGCGACGCGGGGCTTCGGTCTATCCGCACCCCACCGTTCGCTGAAGGTGGATCTTGCCACGGCGTTCGACTCGATGTCTTGGCCTTTTCTTCTGGAGATCTTGGAGCACGCTGCGGTGGTGCAACTAGATATTGGTCATGCTTTCCACCGCAAGCACAAAGGTCATGGTGACCGGAACACCGGATGCCGCATCTACCACGCCCGCGGAAAGGCAACCCTCTCTCGCCACTTGCTCTTCATCATCACCATGGAGGTGTTGAACACGCCGCTAGTGAAGGCCGACCAGGGGACACCGGCTGCCTTAGCTCCCTCCCGGGCAAATACGATCAAGCACGGGGCGTCCATATACGCCGATGGCCTCATCATCTTCGTCCCGGCCTACGCCGTTTGACTTTGCTCGCATCAAAGGCATCCTCGACCTCTTCGCAGGGGCTTCTGGGCTGGCCACCAATCTAGCCAAATGCTCAATCAGTCCCATCCGCTGCCCAGAGGACCAAGTCAATGAGATCCTACAAGTGTTCCCCTGCCGACTCCAGCACATCCCCGCCATGTACCTTGGGGCTCGGCTCTTGGTCACCAAGCTTTGCAGATCTTAGGAGCAGTCCATTGTGGACGCCGTCGCAACGAGGATTCCCACCTAGAAGGCAGGGCTTCTGAACCAAGCAAGGAGAAAGATGCTCACGCAGACCACGCTTTCAAAGAACCCTAGCACACATGTCCATCAGTTATACTCTCTCTCCATGGGCAATCAAGCAGATCGACAATACATCTGTTGTGCTCTCTCTATGGGCAATCAAACAACACATATCCATCAGTTATACTCTCTCTCTCCGTGGGCAATCAAGCAGATCGAGAATACATCTGTTGTGCTCTCTCTATGGGCAATCAAACAGATCGACAAGAGGTGCAGGGCGTTCCTTTGGGACGGGTCTGACACGGTGGCCAATGGCAAGTGTCGGGTGGCTTGGCCCATCGTCCGGGATCGCAGTGGACTAGGACTGCTGGACCTCACCATCCTCGGCTTTGCGCTCAGGCTACGTTGGGAGTTGACCTGCCACACGTGCCCGAACGCGCCATGGACAAGATGTTTGCTGCTTCGGTGTCAGTGATCGTGGGCGACGGCGCGCGCGCCAAATTCTGGACGGGCGCGTGGCTCCCGGGTGGCGCTATCTCCTCTACGACGCCAAACGTTTTCCAGGCTGTGGGGGCTCGAAGAAGGGGTGGTGTTTTGTGCGCGACGCCCTACAAGGGGGTCAATGAATCCATGACATAGCTTCGGCACACTCCATGACCACACTTGTTGAGTACGCAGAGCTATGGGACAAGGTCCAGGGGGTGGTGCTGCAGACTGGCACCGTGGACCGCTTCATGTGGAAGTGGACTACCAATGGTGATTATTCGCGGCATCCGCTTATCGCGCCTTCTTCGTCGGCTCCACTACGCTCCTGGGGGCCAAGGAGCTATGGCATGCCTCGACGCCACCAAAGGTCAAGTTTTTCTTCCGCTTGGTCTCCATGGTCGGCTTTGGACAGCAGAGAGACGAATGCGGGATGGTCCGCAGCCGGTGCGGACTGTGAGTTATGCTCGCAGCAGCAAGAAACCACCTATCTCCTCCTCACCGGATATCTTTTTCTTTCCTCAAAACAAAGTCCAAAATCTCCAAATAGCATTTGGCCAAACTTACTTAAATCCCAACCCTTCCTATCTCTTTCACGTCATATCCCAGCAGACTGGGCTTGCCTTTTCGCATGGCCCAACACAAAGACCCAAGAAGCCTAGGCCAGGCGTCGTTCATCCATACCGCATAGGTGGTACGGGACATGCTGCCATGCACCCTCTAATGGGCTATACACACCCCTCTAGCTGAGATTGTGGCGCAATGGAGCCTAGTAACAATATAGCTCATCATGATTACAAACAAAAAAAAATTATAATTCTTAAATTAGGTATTCAAATTGATTTCTATTTGCACCACTATGTTTCTCATAGTGAAAATTTCTTAGAATTTTTTAAAAAAATACTAGAATGATTTTTTTTTGAAATTGGAACAATTGTTCCACCTTTGAAAAAATATTCCAAAGAAATTATCTAAATATATTCAAGTGCAGTATTGTTACCAAGTAGTGAGCAAATTGCGTGGCTCCCGTCTGCTTAGCTCCATCATTCAGTGCTGCAGGTCGAAAGCTGTGGCCGGCGGTCGCACTTGGGAAGGCAGTGCCAGCAGGTGCGGGTGGCCACGGACACCAACGGAGCGGCAGGCAAAGGGTGGCTGGAGCCGGCAGGTGGCCATGGGCGGAGTGGCAGGTGACCTGGGCAGTGGCAGACAGCCGGCAACAGCTTGCTTTTGTTTTCCTAAAAATCATTTGCGCTGGCGTGCCCAATCTGCCTGATAAAAATACAATAGGAAAAATGGTCCATGTCGTGTTCCCACTCAGTTTGGTTGTTACACTTCCATTTTTATCGGCCATCCTCCTTTGGGAAGATCGATACACATAAATTTTATCAAGCCTAGCTTTGTACTGGTACAGGATAACTTTATCAAAATGCATGTGCAGATGAGAGACAGACTTGGTATTCTGTGATGCATTTGCCTTAATTATGCGTACATGGGTTTTTCTAACTTGACTATGCCTTGTCTTGGAGTCCTGGAGATGGGTTCACACACCTGCAGTCACTGCTGTGATGTATGGGATCATTGTATTATATCATTACCGGGTCGGAGCCCAAGCAGCAGCAACAGTCTTAGATGTGCACCTGCTTTGGCACCAGCATTGGAAAGTGATGCAGGATCCGCCAATGTTGTTGCTGCTTTCGCCTAAGCATACAAGGTTGCAAGCATCGTCATTAAACCAAGTCCAGCACACCCCTTTATAATTGCCGCTCAGGTGGTTGTCGCAAGGAGCCGACTCTACATGGATCCGATCCAGCCATGAACATTTATTATGCAACAAGTAAAATATCATCCATAAGGTGCATCAATCATATCAAGCAATGAACTTTTGGCTACAAAGATGGAGTAATCAAATGAGGACATTGCGGCTTGCAGCATGTAATTCATGCATGTGGATGTGACAGCGTGTACGTACCACCACCACCACCAGCCATGATGATGAGTACGAGTATCAGGATGGCACATGAATTATTTGCTGAAGGCGCCATTGCTTGTCTTGTCTTTAGCTGAGGAAGATTGAACGAGCAGATTTGTTGGTGATCGAGCTTTGCCGAAGAAGTCTTGTAATCCGCAATCATATACATGTCCAAGAGCAACTCTAAACAACCAAAAAGAAAAGGCGGATCCATCGGACTTGCCAAGAATGTTGGGAGAAAGCAACTCTAAAAAGAATGGTATTCTCCTTTCCTAAGCCCGATGACCACCTAGTGTTTTCCACCGCAGAAGAAGCCCACAAACAATTGTCACATCAGAACCACATTTTTTAGACCTAAGTTCGTTGTTGATATATTGTTTGTTTCTTGCCGTAGAAGAATCCATCCATATTGCTGCATTTTGATAAGGACAAATGGCGAGAGCGTGAATGTCCATGCGGATATTCCTTTGCATGCCTCGCCATGCTCTTTGTTTTTCTTTTTTGAAGAAGTTAGAGGGGCAAGGCTGCCAGACCCTAACTTTCAGGTTCATTGTGCTTTGTATCAGCCCCTAGATTAATACTCCCTCTATCTTTTTTATAAGGCGTATAGGGTAGTATCCCAGATACCAAGGAAGTGCAGATAACAAGGAAGAAAGAGGACCATGTGGCCAGAATTAATGGAAGGTTTGCATGCCAGAATGCGAACCGTCTTTGCATGCAGCCGAGCGCGCCCGCCGGGTGATTAGAATTAGCTCTACTTAACAGGGTCCGACTCATGCATGTAAACTGTAAACTCTTCGTATTCTTCGTATTCTATTCAATGTTGCATGCTCATTAACTTTCTTCACCTCGATTCCAATGCCACGCCTTATAAAAAATCAAAACACTAAAACTGCTGGGCGCCTTATATTTCGTAATGGAGGGAGTAGCTGATACGCAAATTTTCGTAGAGAGTTTCAGTAGAAAGCATATGACGTCACACTTTGTTAACAAACAACGAGTCTTACAACACTGTACTAAGTAGAAGGCCAGGCCTGCACATGCACAAAGAGCACAATTGAAAACACAGAAGAAAAGACATATTTAGCCCCAATGCCACAGGCAATTTGGGGTTCAGAGCTTACGCTTCCTTCTTCGACATCCACATAGTCGATGTAGTCGTACTCAGATGATTCACCTAAAAAGTTAGAGAAGAGATATGAGTACAAAAGTACTCAGCAATCGTCGATATTGTCCAACGCTTGACTGAATGCTTAGGGGTGATATCAAGGAGGGGCTGTTGGTTTAATATTTGCAAAAAAAAATGCAGTGTAATATCTAGGTGCATAGCCCATTTTGAAAACAATTTTGGAATGCTTAAATCATTATAAATAGGAGGTGTTGTTTGCCCAGGGGAGAATAAATCCGTCCCGCTGGTTCCTAAGTTTTAGTTTTGTGCTGGCGGACAACCAGCTCAAGTCTCACCACCATTATTTCCAGAAACTAGGGCATCCACCCTACACATGCACACAAAGGATAACTCACACTGAAAGCCAATCATTGGACCCCATGGGACACCCAATGTTTGCACATTTTAATGATCCCCTAAAATTTTGGACTTTTCAAATTTTAAAATAAAATACAACTAAATTTGGTAATTAGAGCTAACCACTAACATCATCAATTGATTTTCCAATTTTCAAATATTGCATAAAGATAACCATATTTCATTTTGATTCTTTTCAAAGATTGATCTTGGAATTCAATCAAATTTGAATTGGATACCTTTTCTTTCCTGAAAACATGTTCCGTAATCTCCAAATATCATTTGGGCCAAAACTTCTTCAGATTCCAGCTATTTCTTTTCCTTTCTCCTGAAATACCAGCTGATTGTCAACAACCCTATCCTTTTCCCATGGCCCAACACAGAGGCCCAAGAAGCCTAGGCGATCCACCGTTCAACTGTACCGCCTATACAAACATTTACATTAATGTGGTATTATTTTTCTATATCTTCTTGGGCAAAATGGGGGTCCATAAAAGAACAATGAGGGAGAATAAATAAACACCATACCCTGTCGGTCCTCGAGACTTCAATCCCATATATACATAAACTTGACAGAATGTTCACTGTCAGCTTTGAAATTCTCGGCGGCAGTGTACAGGATGAAATGCAATAGCTAGCTCAATATGGCATGAAGTCCTATCTGCATTCACGATTGTACTCAGAGGAAGCACTTAAATCACTCGATATACATGTTGTACAAACCTTCTGTCAGGTTTCAGATCCAAGAGTTTTCGGCAATTGAGAATGAGAGCTTCAAAGGTCGTGCCTACATTTGTGCACGGAATTGAATTGAGAACCTCCAATCGCAAGGTAACAATTGTACATAAGAGCCATGACAATTTTGCTTCCTGACAATTGTCTGAATTTGAGTGGATGGTACACTCGGTGCAGTGTTTGTATGCACATAATCTTGCAGAACTGATTAGGCTAGATATGTGTTTTCCATCAATCAAATAGTATTTGCTTGCATAGTTTCTTGACTGTCAGCTATGTTGATGTAATTAAGCTTGTTTCTGGCAACGTGTGAGAAACTGTGGATGAGCCGGCAAGGCTGGTGAGCAAGTTTGAATTTCAGAACTGAAGAAGCAGCGGGAGCGGTTGGTGCCGAGGAGGTGGTGCTCATGGCGCGCTGAGGGACAAGCAGTTACATCTATCTCTCATGTATCTTGTTTTATTTCATTTTTGTGTGAGTCACAGTGTGTAACTCGTGTTGGTATATAATACCGGATGTTAGAGGAGCAATTTAGTGCTTGGAGTTGGTTGTAAACTCATTTGTACTCAGTTGTTTGCAAAAGTGAAAAGGGGCGCTGTCACTCTGGCGATTCGCAGTCTTGTCCCATCGTGTTCTTGCCAGTTCTTGAGTGCTAGGTTTAGCCAATTCGATCAAAGTGTTGTGATTGTGATCATTGTCCAACAAGCTATCAGGTTGAAAATTCGGCAGATTTAATTGGTTCTCCCAAACCAGACAACAGTTCCTTTCATGTGAAAGGTTTATATAGTAAAAAGAAAAACGTTAAGATTTCTTGTGAATGTTCAGCGATCGCCTTCAGTTAGCCAAAACTTCACTTAAAAGTTTAGTTAAAATAGCTCAATGAACTTGGCCTATAATTAGGCACAAGTTCTGCTTACACGATCTCCTGAAGATGTATGGACCAGAATTGATTTAACATTTTTTTTTTGAATTTTCACCGGGGAGTCGTTCCCCACCTGAATTTCATTTCTGTTGGCCCCAAACAGCCGAGTAAAGTTTACAACGAAGTTTGCAACGATGTTTACTACGATGTAATTACATCAGTGCCAGACGGCAAGACTAGAAGGGAGGCAATGTTTGTTCTATTCCTGCATTGCCGCTTCAAAAATTTGACACCATTTATCAGCGATGTGCTTCTTTTTCCTCTTGATCCTGGCCTTCCAGAGCTTTGCTGTGTCAATGCATTGTTGCAGAGCCTGGTTGACCGTCGTGGTTTCATTCCTGAAGATCTTGGCATTCCTTGCCTTCCACAGAGTCCAGCAGCACATAGTGATGAACGCTGCGTGGTCCTCTGTTGGGACACCTGGTAATGGAGGCAGGCGGTGCAAATTACTAACGTCGTGTCCAATAAGCAGTTGCATGTTGAGCCGCTCCCAGAATGATCTTCCGAGAGAGCACTCGCTGATGATGTGCTCCGGCGTTTCGTCTTGTTGTGCACAGATCTCACAGATACTATCAGGGACGACACGTTTCCTGTGCAGGAGCACCCGGCACTGGATTCTCTTCTGGAGTAGCAACCACATGAAAAGCTGTACTCTCGGAGGGGCGGAGTTCTTCCAAATGAAGTCTGCAGCTTCATCCTTGTGACGTCCCTGGGCCTTGATGAACTTGTACACCATCCCACTGTCAATGCCTTTGGAGTTTAGGAAGGGAGAGACCCGTGTGTCGGGTTCCTGGCTTAGCTGCGTCTGGTCCATGATCTGCTGTATCTGCTCCAGCTCGTTTTGTGCCCTTGCTGAAAGCCTGTTGGTGAGTGTATGTTGTATCCCGGTCACAAACATCTCCTGCACCGAGGCTTCCTTTGTATTGCAGTGACTATAGATCGCCGGGAACCTGTCTGCCAATGCTTCCTCATGGTGCCAGACATCCATATCCAGAACGACGTCCAATCTCCATCGCCAATCTGCACCGTGGTGATAGCCTGATAGAGCGGCAGAAGAGAGCGCAGTGTCTCCCAGTGCTGGCCGTGGACGTCCCCCCCGGAGGGACGCGATGCATGCACGCTCTCGCACCCATGCAGCCCAAGCCGACTGCTGTTCAGAGTGTAGCCTGTGAAGCAATTTTAGCAGAAGTGCAACATTGTGCGCCCCTAGGTCCTTGATGCCGAGCCCCCCCAACTCCTTTGGGGTACTCACATTGACCCACGCCACCAAGCAGCTTGCAGGCGAGACCTGGCCATCCGTGCTTCCTGACCAAAAGAAACCTCTTCTCCTTCTATCCATGATCTGAATTGCCGACTGGGGTATGTGGAGAGAGCTCATTGCATAAACCAACTGACAGTCAATGACAAAATTCACCAAAACAGCTCGGCCCATGGGGTTGAGGAGCTGTGCTTGCCAAGAGCCAAGGTATCGGTCCGTCTTCTGAATGTATGGTGTGAAGGCAGACAAAGGTAGCTTGTGTGTTGACAGTGGTAGCCCCAGGTAAGGCTGTGGAAAAGAGTCCTTTCTACAGCCCAAAATCTGTACACAATCATCAACGAGCTGGTGATCCATGTGTATGGGCACAAGCGTACTCTTGTCGAAGTTGATCTGCAATCCAGAGAATTCTGCAAACTGATTGAGTACAACCTTTAGGTTGGCTGCATCCTCTCTTGTCCCACGCATGACAATGAGTGTATCATCGGCGTATTGCAACGCAGCACAAGGCAGACTAGTTTCCGTTGGGTGCATGATGTTTTGACTAGCCTTGATCATACACTAAAGCGTCTCAGCGACCATCAGGAAAAGGTATGGGGATATCGGGTCACCCTGCCGGAGGCCCCCTTTTACACGTGATCCAAGGCCCCGGGCATCCATTTACCAACACTGCTGATTTAGAAGTTCTGAGTATCTCATGCATCCAACCAATCCAGAGTTCAGAGAAACCTCTTGCCCTCAAAACAGTGAATAGCCCTTCCCAGCTTACTGTATCGAAAGCCTTCGCGAAGTCAAGTTTCAGAGCAATAGCCGGCTTCCTTCTCTTGTGACAAACCTGGACCAATTCAGCAGCATATACAAAAGTATCTGAGATGGATCTGCCTCTGATGAAGCCAGTCTGTGAGATGTTGATGAGGCTCGGGATCTCTTGTTGCAGTCTTGTGGTTAGGATTTTGGACAGTATCTTGACACTGCAGTTCTGCAGGCTAATAGGCCTGAAGGCGTTGACATCTACTGCTCCTGGCTTCTTGGGGATTAGTACCATGTGTGATCTGTTTATCGGTTCCAAATCAGCCTCTCCACAATGAAAAGCTGCAAGGAAATCCAAAACCCGGTCCTTCACAGTCGGCCAGGCCGACTTGTAGAAAGCCGGGCCGAATCCATCAGGGCCCGGAGCGCTGCACGTGTTCATTGCCTTGACGGCTACCACTGCTTCTGTGTTTGTAAACTGATCATCAAGTCGGCTGCTAGGGCGGTAAGCGCCTGCATAAAGGCTGTCCACATCGACCGCATGCACGAAGACCCAAAGAATCCCAACAATGGACTGAAGAACTTCGGTCGGGGCTGACGCCTTGCCAAAGATGGCCGACAACTTCCTCATTCTGAACCCGAACCATTCTGATGAAATTTGCCCGAGCGCGCTGCGTTGCATTCGCGTGGTGGAAGGCTGTGTTGGCATCGGCTTCCCTGATCGCTTTGTGCTTGCTTCTTCGCTGCTTCCAGAAAGCGGCATTCTCCTTGACAGCCACCTCCAGTTCTTGTTTTGCCAAAGCACGCACCTGAAACTCTTCAGCAGACAGGCATCTTGTCTCTTCGAAGCAGTCAAACAGTTGGATAATGAAACGGCAGTTATGAATATGGTGGATTGGTGCCCTGTTACACCGTTTCCAAACCTTTGCTGCAGCACGACGCCTTGATGCAAGAGGCCAGCCGTCGCACCGCATTTTGACGTTAGGGCGCCCGCTGCCGCCGTAACCGGCGTAACCGGGGAGGAAGTTTGGGTGGATTAACCGCTTTTCAAACGGAAGTGACGTGACAACGGAAGATTGGTAGCCAGGAGAGCAGGAGCGGTGTGTGATCGGGACGCTGGTCCGGGAAGGGAGGAGAGGCAATGTAAGGGGAAAAGGAGGTTGAACGCTTGTCCGCCGGCCGAAGACGCCGATCAAGCTTGGCAAGCACGCACCAAACTCTTCGCCAGACAGCATCTTGTCTCTTCGGCGGTCAAACAGTTGGATAATGAAACGGCAGCTATGAATATGGTGGATTGGTGCCCCGTTACACCGTTTCCAAACCTTTGCTGCAGCACGACGCCTTGATGCAAGAGGCCGCTGCTGCACCGCATTTTGACGTTAGCGCCTTTCCGCTGCGCGTAACCGTCGGAGGAAGTTTGGGTGGATTAACCCAGTGCTTTTCAAAACGGAAGTGACGTGACAACGGAAGATTGGTAGCCGTGGAGAGCAGGAGCGGTGTGTGATCGACGCTGGTCCGGGAAGGGAGGAGAGGCAAATGTAAGGGGAAAAGGAGGTTGAACGCGTTGTCCGCCAAAGACGCGATCAAGCTTGGCAAGCACCGTGGTTGGCCCGGTTGTTGGTCCGTGTAAAGGCGATCCGAGAGGACAATCTCGTAGAGATGGAGGTTTGCAATGGAGTCGTTGAAAGCAGCAGCAAGGGTCAGGTTATACTGGCCGTTGTTCTTGTCCTCCGGTCCTCGAACAAGGTTGAAGTCACCGAGAACGACCCAAGGTGAGCTGAGCAGCTGCGGTAGGTCGTTTAGCGAGTGCAGAAAAGGGATGGAACCGGAATGCTCAGAGGGACCATAAACGTTTGTTATTGAGAAATCTAGGTTGGAGACATTGCAGCCTAGCGCTGGTGGTGAGGGTTTGGGAGGTATGGTGGGCGCGCTCGCAAAGAGAAAACAGCAGGGTTCCGTGTCAGTTAAGATTCCTCCTCTTGTGCCGTCACCGAACGAACACAAAGGAGGAGGAGAGAGGTCTGGGGTAGGAAGGACCTAGCTTTGAACAAACTTATTTCTCGTAAAGTTTCGCTTTCCCGTAAACAAACGATCGACGCATTCGCATCACACGAGCGCGTTACGCACCACCTTACACTTGTCCGAGTCGCCAAGACCGCGTGACGCTCCAACACACAATAACGAAATTGCGATTGTTCGACCATCGTTAACGAAGTTAAACACCATGCAGCTCTAGACGCCGGGCGGCCGCCGTGCGCCAAGCAAGTTCAGTACAACCAAAGCGAACTACGAAAATAAGACGAACGACTAAACGAAAAGCAGCGAAACGACGATACAGCACTTTCTAATGGGCGAATCCCGCACCGCTGGTAGAAGGAGTGAGCCGCAAGCGCTGTTTGCGGTCGAGCGCCCATGGAGCTGGCGGTGGCACCACAACGTCGAGATGTTCTTGCAGCCCAGCCGGCAGCGCCGATGAGCTTGCGCAGTCGCGAGCATTGGCCGGCGGGTTGTTGCAGGACGTAATGTTTGATGTCCCGACGTGTTTCTTCGCAAATTCGCGTGCAGCCCGAGAGAGGTTGAGCAGCGCCTTTGCGCCGCATGGCTTGGGTCGTCATGTCGACGACACCGACCGCCGCCTTTGGCGGCCAGCCGAGCTTGCGCTGCAGCAGCCGGGACAGCGCCGCCGCCGCGCCAGCAGCAGACGCCGCGGCCCACCACGGGGGCGCGGAACGAAGCGCCGCACGCGACGACGACGGCTGTAGGTGATGATCGGCTTGCTCGGCGCCGCCGGAAGCCGTGGAGCGGGCGCACCTCCTCCACAACCTCCGCCGAGGCGACAGAGCCGCCCGCCATAAGCGCTGGGGCTGGTGCGGCGTCCGGCGACACAGTCATCGGGCGACGGCGAGCCGTGAAAGGTTGATGAAGGCCGTGGATGTACCCACGCAGCGAGTCGGGGTAGTCATCGTGCGCGCTGGGGTGACGCCACAAAAAAGCGCCCCGAGCAGCAGACGGGCCGCGATGGTTAGGCCGCTTGGCCGCGGCGGTTGACGCCCGGTGCGCCCCCAAGGGTCAAAGCCGCTGTTGAGTGGGTGCGGCCGAGGGCGGCGTTGCTGCCAAGACGGAAGGGGCCATTCGCCCCATGGTCGGACCCGCCAAGGGGGCGAGGCGCATCAAAACGCGCTAAGTTGCCGCCGCCGTCAACCGGGTAAACACGCCGCCGACACGGATCGGGAGGGACACGCGCCATCGCCCGTCCGCCAGGGCCCTTCTTGGCATTGATCCGCACCTCACGGGGATTAGGAGGCGGTCGCCACCAAGTGAGGCGCAGGTGCTCGGGGTTGTTCGACGAAGGCGTGCCGGTCGATCTCGCGCCACCGACGCCGCCCGAGAAGCAAATGTGGATCTTCTCGACGCACTGCTCTCGTTGGGGAAGTCCGCCACAAAGAACAAAGGCGAGCCAGTGGGGGTGAAGTTGAACCCGTTGTTGGTCTCCTCCGGCACCTCCAGCCGAGACGACATGGCCGGGTCCACTCCACCGGCTCCTCCGACGCAGGCCGCCGCGCCAAGACCACCGAAAGTCGCAGCTGCCAGAGCATGGCCCCACGCGACGACGGAACGGGTCGACCGAGTAGCGGTCCACCGAGCGCAGGGCTGCGCCAAGAAGAACTCGCCCGACCTCCACGGCAGAACCGTGGTCAATGTACGCGAACAGAGCCTCTCCGGAGCTCCGGGCGCCCGGGACACCCAGCGCCGACAAAGCGGGCGGCGCTTGCATCCAAATGAGACCGCCGGAGTCGAGCCATTGAAGTGCTCGCCTCGTATTTCCCCGGAGCTCTCATCGCCAGAGATGCCATCCCACGCCGAGATGCGCCACAATGGAGGAGCGAAGCGAAATCGTCGCAGCAACCGACGCAGAGGCAGCCGACACGCACGGCCGCAGCGGGCGCTGAGCGGCGACGAGCCTCACCGGACGACATGAGGACGCCAGACGACGCCACCCGGTCGTCGCCGAGCTGCACGAACCGTCCAAGCACCGAGAGCCGCAAGAGCGCACGAAAGCGACCGGGTGCCGACAACCTCGACGGTGGGCCGCGCGCGAGGCCGACGAGAGGAGGGAACCATGTTCACCGGGTCGAGGTCGCCGCGGGCGAAGGTGAACTCGGGCCGGCGGGTGCGACGGAGCATCGGGCAAAGAACGCCGTGGGAGCATCACGGCGGCACAACCGGAGGCACCACCGCCGGGTTTGGTGGGTGGCGCCGCGACGGTCGCCACAAGCGCAGCCGAGCGAAGCGCGCCGTGGAACAGCGACGAAGCATGGTGCACCTCGAGCTGCGTGACCGGAGCAATGGCAAACTTTGCACAAGACGGGGTCACGGCGAATCACGCACACAAAGGGTGAGGTGAGAGGCAACGGAAGCAAAGTGCCCTGAGTGGGCAAATGGAGCTAGGTTTTAGAGGCTGGCCGAGGCGCGGCCGTGGGCGTTAGAGCGACTTGAAGATAGGAACGCCTGGGTTGTTGAGCATTGAAGCCGGGCGTGCAACGACGTGGACAGCGGCGCCGCTTCCAAAAAAAGAGACATGACCGTCACGTGCCCGCATCAGCGGCAAAGCGTGGCCGGCTGGGAGGCGCGCCGTACATTCAAAAGATCTCTGGGACGGTCCCGGCCGCATTCGGTTCGTGAGGCCGGGCGTTCGCTCCCAGAAGTTCCGGCCAGCGCTCATTACAGCGTTAGGTGAGCTGCCCGCTTGAAAATTAACCGCTGGCCAGGGCAGGGGAGCGTGGGAAGCCGCTGAACGGCTGCCCCGCAGCCGGGTAGGACGCATGGAGGAAGAGGGAGGTTTCAGTGTCAAGGCGCAGGACACACCACGCACGCCGAGCATTGGCAATGTTCTCGCTCGAAACCACGACCCGAACACGCACTCGTTAACGCCAAGAGCACTCTAAGGCGACCCGACGAGGGACTAGGATGGAGTTCAACGCGCCCTGAATGAAAAAACGATCGAAACGCAAGTCACGGGAGGGAGGTGTTACCCGGCGGTGCCGCGACGAGGACGGAGCAAGGAGGTTTGGAACGACGGTGTCGTAGAAGTTGCTCAGCAGCAGGTCGCGAATTTCCCCGCAGCAGCGGCAGCAGGCAGCCCCGATGACGGCGCGTCGGGCGGAGATCCGCCGCTTGCATCAAAGCGACGTGAAGACTGCAGCTTAAGCGGGGCAGCGGGCGCCCCGGGCGACAGCCGGCGGAAAACGGCAACAGGGGGCTAAGGGGGTTCTGGAGGAGGAGGTGGGGGAGGTGGGGGTGGCGGATGGGGCGGTGGTGGAGGGGGAGGTGGCGGGCAGGGGGACGACGGGGGTGCAGGCGAAGTCGCCTGCGCAGTCGCCCCTCGTGAGAGACGAGAACGGCCATCCTCCTCTCAGCCGGCTCCAATTGATTTAACATTTATTTACTGTGTCTGGCACATTTTCAACGGATGGTTTGTTGGTGACTCAATCATACAAGTAGTAAGTGTGTGGAATCAAGTTGTACCTCTTCTCTCCAACCAGAGTATATATAAAGCAGCAGGGAATGGACCAGAAAACCAGTGTTTCTCTCGCTGCCCAAGTGATGTTGCTATCAAAATTGTGTATAGGCGTAGGAAGCATCAGGACAACCGGCATTGCTACATTGTCAGACTGAAGTTAGACAACATTGTTATGTGGTGCCAAATCACCACACCTTGGATCTTTGGCAAACTTCAAATGGCACCGAATGGGCATTATCAGCATCAAGAGTGCAAGAAACTCTTCCAGATAAGCCCCAAAGGGTTGAAAGCAACACGACTCCCATATTGTGCCAGTGACCAGGAGAACAAATAAACTGTCATTCTTACGTGGTGGTCTATACTATACTAGGCATTAGTTATACACATCTGCATCTTGAATCATACACTCGAGATGAAGAAAAGAGGAGCACGCACTGTGAATCTGAGATTTGAGGCAGTAGTTCGGCTGGTTCTTGGCTTGCTGTGATTTGGGAGAAGAAGCGACAGAGATGTATGGGTGAACTTGGTTCCAGTGCTTGGAGCCTTGGATTGAGGTGCAGGCGTCAGGATCAGAAAGACAGATGGTGTTCTGTACTTCTGTGCAGCGCCTTCATATGGACTTAAGATCCTCGATGTAAACTGCACTGACTTAATCTCTTACTCCACATGTACTCTGAATTTTCACAGTATACTTCACAATGAGTCAATGTACACAACACTAGGATCACCAATGCATGAGCATGGTTACTATCTATAGAAAGAGTACATGGTCAAGGTGGTTACATGAGAGTGGAAAATGTTTATTGTCTAACATGGTTCTTGAAACACACTTATATTCTGCAGGACACATTGTAACAAGAGCAAGGCCGTAATAGTTTTTGAGTGTGCCACCAAGGCACCAACTAAATGGTTCTTTTTTTTTTGACAACAGTGGTTCTTGTTAGTTAATTTAAAAAAGAGGACAAGGGCATCCCCAACCTCCAATGAGTCGATTTGAGGCGGCGATTTGAGTGCTGACTAGGCTCGAGAACTGACGCGGAGGAGAGAGGATGACACAAAAAAAGAGGGACTTGGAAACATGTCATGGTCGCCTCAACTTCTAACTGGGTGGGATGCTAGAAAAATAGGGGGAAAAAAGGAGCCGACTGACCAATATAAATTTCGAAAAAGGCAGCCCAATGAACCTGACCTAACAAGGCACCAGTTCTGTACTTTGTTTGCAGGACCTCCATAGGATTGTTAGTTACTACCTGACTATATATCAATGGATTGTTAGTTGGTGAGTCATTCATATGACTGGTAAGTGCTTGACTAAATGTTTCAATGAATTGTTTTGGTATCTCTACTCTAACATGAGTATAAAATAGCAAGGAATGTAGCAGAGAGCCAGTAGTGTTTCCAGCCACCCAAAGTGATGTTGCTATGGAAATTGTGTATAGGAGCAGGAGGCATCAAGAACACCTGCATTACAATTCTGTAGATTCATAGGACTGGCGCAAAATCTGAGATGGATAGTTTTTTTTTTTACCTTGGTGCTAGCACCCCAGTTCATAACGAGTGCTAAAGGTCAGTTATGTTTAAAGGCTGTCAGGCAGCCAGATGCGTGCACCAGGACAGTGGAGATGCTCATTACGTGGAGAATCACTCAAGTTTGTTCTAATTAAAAGGAGCAATTCTTGTAAAGAGACCCTTTTCACTGATTGCGTGCTAAATACATTTCCAACTGAAAATTAGATTGCATCATTGCATCTCAAAAAAAAAAGAATGTTCACTGTGAGCTATGAAATTCTCGGTAGTGTACAGGATGAACTGCATCAGCTACCTCAATGGTTTGCTGTTTGGAAGCGGTTGGGGAACGAGTTGTGAGGACTCTCCCACCGTTGCTCCCTAGCGGAGTCGGCCGCCCCTGCCGCCGGGGCGCCGGTGGCCTCCCGGCCCCGGCGCCCTCCTCAGCCCCCATCCCCCCTCCCTCCTCCCCTCCACCCGCTCTCCAAGCCCCTCCCCCTCCCCATCTCTGTCGTGTGGCGTGGCCAGCCAGCGCGGCCGTCGCCCCCTGCCCGCCGCCCGGCGGCCGCCGCTCCTCCCCGATGCCGCAGGGGACGGATCCGGCGGCGCGGGCGGCCTGATCCGCGACTCCGCCCCCCGCCGCTGAAGCCGGCGGCCTGGCGCGCCATGCCCAACCGCGCTGGGGCTCGCGTCTGTCCCAGCCGGGAACGTCGCCACAGCTTCGTGCTCCTCGATGGCTGCAGTGGTCTCCCGTGCGGGATCCGGCAGCCGGATCTTCCCGCAGCCAGCGTCGCAGAGTCCGCCACGGCCGTCGACGGCATCCTTCCGGGCCGCGTGGTTCCTGAGGTGGCCGAGGATCAGCGGGATGCGACCGCCTGCTGCACGCCCATCCCTCTCCTTCGAGCCCCGGGGGCGCCCGTCCAACGTCAACGTGCACCGCCTCCCCGTCGCCGCTGGACTCCGGCCCACCAACGGCCGGCTCGCCCGATGCTTACGCAGGCACGCCCGGGGATGACGCCAATCTCCTGTTGGAGCACGATCGTCCTAACGAGCTGGAACGCGACGTTGTCCGTGACGTGCTGAGGACACCCGATGGTGATCTCGTTGAAATAGAGTCTAATAGATGAAAACACGTTGTGTTCAAGATACTTTGGAATATGATGCCGCCCAACCTAGCAGCTTTTTGAGTTTTATTGATGGTTGTTTATATAGGACCAATACATGTCCTCGCCGTGTCGAACCCGAACGGACACCAAGTTGGACTGGACTCCGTTACATGCGCAAGCGCGCCACGGCGTGAACCACCTAAACTCCCTAGGATTAGTCATGATTAGGCACGCCTCTAATCATGCTATCCGGACTCTGCTAAGCAACTATCTGAACTTCTAATTACATTAGGACTCTATGCAGTAGTTTAGCTAACAATTCTCCCCCTAAACTCTACTGCACCTTGAAGACGCCTAGTGCACTCCGATGCTCCACGAACTTCACTCGCCCAAGAGCTTTTGTAAAGATGTCAGCCACCTGTTCAGCAGTGCCAACGTGATCCACCTTCACTTTGCCTTCTTCAATACACTCACGAAGGAAGTGATACTTCGTATCTATATGCTTGCTTCGATCGTGGTGAACGGGATTCTTGCTGAGTGCAATCGCGGACATGTTGTCCATGAGTAGTCTCACTGGCTCCTCCTTCTCTCCCATCAGATCTGCAATTAGTCGGCTTAGCCAAATACCCTGACATGCTGCTGCTGCTGCTGCTACATATTCTGCTTCGCAACTTGATAAAGCAACTATCCTTTGCTTCTGCGATGCCCACGTGACAGCATTGTCTCCGAGAAAATACACAACGCCTGTCGTGCTCTTCCTGTCTTCGATGTCACCGGCGAAATCACTGTCACTGAAACCGTGTAGGATGATTTTCAGACCAGTGCCTCGCCCATAGCTGCAGCCGTACCCTATGGTACCTTTTAGATACCAAAGTATCCTTTTTACAGCATGCCAATGCTCCTTGCCGGGTGCCTCCATGTGACGACTGACAACCCCAACCGCATAGGCTAAGTCAGATCGAGTGTTGACAATGTATCTGAGACTCCCTATAATGCTTCTATATGATGTACAGTCCACAGCCTGCTCCTTCTCATGTTTCTTCAGTTTGAGTCTCTCCTCCATGGGTGTGTCACAAGGATTGCAGTCTTGCAACCCTGCCGACTCGAGGACCTTCTGTGCATACCCTCCTTGGCTCGGTGATGCCCTTGGCTCCTTTCTTCACCTCGATTCCTAGGTAATAGCTAAGTAGTCCGAGGTCACTCATACTGAACCTCTTTTTCATCTCGATCTTGAACTGCACAATGTCTGCAACTCTTGGACCTGAAATGATTAGATCATCCACGTAGACTCCTACAATGAGGAAGGACTGTTGGTTTGCTCTTACGTACCTTCGCATTGTCCAACTTGCTCCCGAAGTAAAACCCATTGCCAGTAGCTCTTTGTCAAGCTTCGCGTTCCACGCCTCGGTGCTTGCTTGAGCCCGCACAAGGCCTTCCAAGTTTCAACATCTTTTCTCCTGTGCCAATGATAAACCCCGGTGGCTGTTTGACATAAACATCTTCTCGAGATCTCCATTTAAAAAGGCCGACTTCACATCCATATGATGTACCTCCCAACCTCCCTGAGCTGCAAGTGCCAACAACACCCGAACAGTTTCAATTCTTGCTACAGGTGCGAAAACCTCGTCATAATCCACGCCTTGCTGTTGGGCATAGCCTTTTGCAACGAGCCTCACTTTATGCTTGATGATCTTGCCTTCTGGATCCTTTTTTACTTTAAAAACCCACTTGAGGCCTATCGCCTTCTGCCGAGCTGGCAAGTCACAGACATCCCAAGTCCGATTATCTTCTATGGACTTCATCTCTACCTGCATTGCCTGTCTCCAGCAATGTTGTTTGAGTGCATCCTCAACTGATCTTGGTTCCTCTGCAGCTACAAGACATAGTCCACTATACTCCAACTCGACTGGATCTGTTGTATCTAACAAATCCGTCACAGTTCTGAATCGTAGTGGTTGCCCGTTAGAGAAATCAGATGCTGCTCCTGTCGGTGGTCTAGCCCAATGGATGGGTACAGCTGCTGGTGTGGATCCCGCGATGCTTCCAGAGATGCTTGACGACACGCTTGACGGTGTTTGAGGAGCTTGGATTGAATCTGCAGGCGAACCAGGAACTGAATCTTCGATGTCGTCGCCGCCACCAATGTTCGAACCTCGATACGACAACAGGCTCTGTTGTCGGATTTCCGTCAGAGTCATCATCTGAGTATTGAACAGAAAAACTAGGTGCTCCATCGACAACTTGGTCGGCTGCTGTTTCTCTCCCCCAATCCCAAGCCTTCTTTTCATCAAAGATTACATGTCTGGAGATGATCAACTTGCCTGCAGCTAGATCATACACCCGAAACCCCTTTGATCCAGGTTCATATCCAAAGAAAACCCCGCGGACTGACCTGTCAGCAAGCTTAGTGACTCCGGGCCCAACCGATTTGGCAAACGCAATGCAACCAAACGTGCGTAGATGTCGGACTCCAGGTCTCCTCCCATACCAGGCCTCGTACGGTGTCTTCCCATTCAAACTTTTGGTGGGTGATCTATTCAAAAGATAGACGGCCGTCAGAACAGCTTCTCCCCAAAAACGTCCTGGCACTGACATGCTTTTCATCAAGCACCGTGCTGTCTCCACCACCATCTGGTTTCTTCTCTCTACGACGCCGTTCTGTTGGGGGGTATAGGGCGTGGTGGTGTTGTGCTTGATCCCTGACTCATCATAGAACAGCACAAACATCTTCGAGTTAAACTCTCCACCCCTATCTGTCCGAATTGCCTTTAGTTTTCTCCCTGACTCCACCTCAGCTGCATTCTTTATCCTTTTAATTGCCATTAGAGCCTGATCTTTGGAGATTAACAGTTCTATCCACATGAACCGTGAATAATCATCTACCACAAGTAGGAAGTAAGACTTCTTTCCTGGTGTGGCCGGCTGGATTGGTCCACACAGATCACTGTGTACTAGCTCCAAAGCTTGAGTTGCTCTATACGCTGATGCTTGAGGAAAGGGCTTTCTGTGCTGCTTACCGAGAGCGCATCCATCACATATTTGCTCAGCTTTCTTGATCAGTGGCATACCTTCTACCATCTGCCTCGAGCTCAACTCCTGAAGCGATCTGAAATTCAAATGCCCATAACGAGCATGCCACAACCATGCTTGATCATCCAGCTTGGTTAGTAGACAGACCGGTGAGGTTATGTTCACTTTCATGATATAGAGCCTGTGTTGTCTTTCTGCTCGAATCAGCACACGTCGCTCCCTGTTTGCCTGCATCAGCTGCTTCCTCTCGAACACCTGCATGGCACCATGGTCGATCTCGACACGGCACCCACCTTCCTCTAGCTGCCCGAGACTAACAATGTTGCATTTTAGAGACGGTATATAGTACACTTCTGTTAGTACATGGTGGTCATCATTCTTCCCAGCGATCGTCACAGCTCCAACTCCATGAATTGTGACTACTGATCCATCACCGAAACGAACTGCCCCCTTCACCGACTCGTCAATGCTTGCCAGCGTTTCTCGACAACCTGTCATGTGGTTTGTCGCCCCAGTGTCAAGTATCCAAGCTCCCTGTGCGTATTCTTTGGGGAACACTCTGCCTTGGTTCAAGAACACACAGTGAGGGTCATCAATCCTAGTCTGAACAAGATTACAGACCTGTGCCATCATCAGTGCTCCATTCTCATTGTCTTGATTCACATGGTGTGCCACCTCCTGGCGATCTCCCTTCTGCTCCCTCTTGCACTCTTTCGCAAAGTGCCCGTATATGTTGCACTTGTTGCATCATCCTTTACGCCGTGGAGTCCCCATGGAGGTGAGCCGCCTGTCGGAGTTACGATTTTCACCTCGTGCCCCAGCCTCTTTCTTTCCTCCCTTCTGAAACTTCTTGCCGCCCTTGTTGTCGGACGACTGTTGTCTGTCCGGCAACAGTCGGCTCTTGTTCCTCGAGAGCCACTCTTCTTCGGGCATAAGAGTCGCCCGGCCTTCTCCGGTGCTTCTTCCTCCTTCAGATCGAAGCGATCTTCTGCAGAACGAATGCGACCGACAAGATCTTCCACGGTCAACTTCTTCATGTCTGCAAACATCTCGATCGAGACAGCTATTTGGTTATAACGTGATGGCAGGACCCTGAGGAACTTCCTGACAACACGAGTATCCTCGATCGTCTCTCCAAGACCTTTCAGCTCCGTCACCAACTTGGTGATCCTTACAGCAAAGTCATCGACTAACTCTCCTGTCTTGAAAGAAATCGTCTCAAACTTTGCCATAAGCTTCTGTGCAGTAACCTCCTTGACGCGTTCGGCCCCGAGTTGCATCGTTTTGATCGCTTCCCAGGCCTCTTTCATGCTCTTCTTGTTCAACAAAGATTGAGTGAAACTCCGGTGGCACGCCGCGCATCAGTGCCCCTAGGGCCAACCGATCCTTGCGTCTCTCCACCTTGTCCGACTCCATTGCATCCCACAAGCACATCCCTTCGAGATTGCATTGCACCAACGCTGGCCACTCCCGGTAATTGCGTGCGAGATAACAACGGCCACACGAGATTGCTGGCCGCCAAGTTCATCGCACGCTCCTCCCTGTCCTTGTCACCCATGGCGGTAGATCTGTTCCCGTCGACTTCTTGACTCAACCGGTGATCTGATTCACCCTGTCTCCTCTACTTCTCTCCTTTTCCTCCGAACGCTTCCTGCTTCATCGATCCTCGGCTCCGATACCAGTTGTTGGAGCACGATCGTCCTAACGAGCTGGAACATGACGTTGTCCGCGACGTGGTGATCGCGACGTGCCGAGGACACCCGATGGTGATCTCATTGAAATAGAGTCTAATAGATGAAAACATGTTGTGTTCAAGATACTGGAATATGATGCCACCCAACCTAGCAGCTTTTTGAGTTTTATTGATGGTTGTTTATATAGGACCGATACATGTCCTCGCCGTGTCGAACCCGAACGGACACCGAGTTGGACTGGAGTCCGTTACATGCGCAAGCGCGCCACGGCGTGAACCACCTAATCTCCCTAGGATTAGTCATGATTAGGCACGCCTCTAATCATGCTATCTGGACTCTACTAAGCAACTATCTGAACTTCTAATTACATTAGGACTCTATGCAATAGTTTAGCTAACATCTCCGCCCATGTCGCACCTGGCGGCTGCCGTGCCTGGGCCTGGGCTGCGCACGGATCTCGCATCCGCCACCGCCACTAGTTCGACGCCGGCAACGCCTTCCTCCCCAGCTGGGCTCGTGGCGCGGTCGCTCTCTCCGGGGATTGCCGTCCCCGCCACGTCCCGCTGCCGGGAGGTTGTCCCCGCCGGTTGCGGCAGGCCCTCTCCCCGGCTGCGGCACCCTACTTCCCCTCCACCGGAAGACCGAAAGCTATGCGACATGGGTGGACAACTTCTCCGATTGCTCGGATGACGACGACGAGTTCTTTTTCGAGCCGGAGGCCCCCACCGTCGTGCGGGCGCGCCCTGCCGTCCTCTCCCCGCCGGCCAAGTTGGGAGCAAGCTCCGACGGAGTCGCTCCCCGCAGGCGGCCACGCTGGCCTCGAGCCGTTGGGCGCCGTTGTCGGCACACCCGAGTCGACGCCCTCAGGGGCTCGCAGCAAGCGCCACGGCCGACGTCGCCGCTCTCTACCGCCCCCATCGTCCGCAGGGGCCGGAGGCGGTGTCCACGCGCCCGGTACCGCCAAGCTCAGTGACGCCGATGTCCCTTGTTGAGCTTGGGGTTCCCAACACGATTTAATACCTCCACTCGGGCGGAGCCCCGAGGGGGTCTCGTGGATTGAGTATTACGAGTGAGACTAATTGCAATAATGCTCCATAAATGGAATTCACCAACCTCCTTCTTAGGGGAGGACTCCTCCCTATTTATAGTTTTACAAAACCATGTGATGTAAGATTACATGTTTGCCCCCTTAGATTCCGGGCATATTCCTTTGGTTCTACAAACAACATCAACCCGTATCGTACTTGTACATAGCTTGCCGCCATTCGTCCCCTTGATCCACGCGAAGGCCTCCGCGAGTCCCGCCGGGCTTCTACTGGGGTTTGCCACGGCCAGTATCCTCCGCGATCCCCTCTGGAAGAAAGCTGCGGAGGTGTCTTCCTCCGCTATCCCTCGCATGCTTGGGGAGAATCCGGCCACGTGAGCAAGCGGAGCGCCGTGGCCCGACACCTCTCCAGCCCTGTTGGCGAAGGGTCCGCTGATCGTACCCTCCCGCAGAAATCAGAGAACGGAAACGGCGGTTTTGTCAGTACCGGGCTCTGCGAGCGTTCTACTGAGGTCGCGAACACCTCCGCCAGTTGCTTAGGGCTCGCTCCCCAACGCCCCTTGGGAGCGAATGGTCGTAAGCGGGGGGCGTGCCTTCACTCTCAACATTTTGCGATATAGCGGAGGTGTTGAGGGTCTCCCCCGGGACGATTCCGTGAGGGACCTTGGCCGCTGCAGAATTTGAGTCGTCGCGATCGCAACGGACAAATTGGCTCGCGCCCAATGTTGAGGTGACCGTTTTCTACCCGTTGGTCGCGGCTGTTCGTTTTGGGATGCAAAGGGTCGGGGCTGGCACTATAAAAAGGGGCCTCCCCTCCCTCGGTGAGACTTCACCCCACCATCGCTTCGCCTTTTTCCTCTCTTGCCTTCACACGCTTTTTGCTTCCTCGCTTGACGCTGCTTTTTGGCTGCCTCCGCTAGCTCTTGCGGCTCACTTAGGTGCATGCGCGCGTGTCCCAAGCCGCCTAGCGTAAGGGGTCGCTTCCCCCGCCGTGAGCTGTACGGGCCATACGCGGAGCTCTTGCCATATCGCGCTAGCCAATACCTTCGCCTCTTTGAGGATTGTATGCTAGACGTTGCCCGCGCACAAGATCTGGAGGAGACCCTATCTGACGTCGAAGCCTCCGTTGGTGACCTCATGGCTCGCGAGGAGGCTGATGCTACCTACGAGCTTGGCTCGTCGAAGATGACTCAAGCGATGCTTGATGACCTCCGTGAGAAGGGATACATCGGAGCGAACTGTGAAGTGAAGCTCCCTCAAGGCGAAGTTGTGCCAGAGCTACCAGAACCGCAGCATCAGTGGGGAGTTGTCTTTAGGGACTTCTTCACCTGCGGGCTCCGCCTGCCCTACTGCTCGTTTCTGCGCACGGTGTTGGAGTCGTTCGAGGTGCAGATTCATCAGCTCACTCCCCATGCATTCCTCGCGTTGTCGAAGTTTGCATGGGCGGTGGAGTCTTATGGTGGAGAGGTGGATACAAACACCTTCGTCCGCTTCTTCGAGCTTCACAAGCAACCGAAGACTCGAAAGATGCCTGACGGGAGCGAGAAGAGGCTTCAATTTGGATGCTGCACCTTCAGCCCTCGTCGTTATCAGGGGGAGGAGAAAGCGGAAATCTCATACGCCCGTAAGAACAAGTGGGAACCCGAGTGGATGGATTATTGGTTCTACGCCAAGTCCGCGAGGACAAGCAAGATGGTTGACGGGGAGGAGGTGTCCCGGTACCCCTTCGCGTCCAGGTTGGTTCCCGTAGACATCGTCCCCCGGCCTAATCCAAATGAAGAGCAGACCGAAAGGAGGGAAAAGTGTCGCGAAGCGTTCCTACTCGCGTGTCGTTATTCTGGAGGGCGCGATTTGGTGGAGGAGATGTGCGCCGCCAAGTATTCTCCCCTGCGGCGTCACAGGGATCCGATGGTGATAGAACGGGTTAATCTTCTTGTTTTTGGGGAGGCGGTGATGGTTCCCTTTCCCCGGCTCGGTGTTCGTCTCCCGGAGGGTATCAGTGCCGATGCCTTTGTGATGCGGGTGGAGATGGAGGCCCAGGAGTTGCTTGGTGCCATCTCCATGAAAGAATTTCTCGCGCGGAAGTCTCAGGCGGGGACCATGCCCCGTCTGAATCGCGTTTTTGAGGAGATGAAGGTGGTGTATGGTAACCACAAGGTTCCCAGGAAGTTGATTGCCGATGTTAAGAGGCGCGAGGATGAGGAGGCCGCCAAGCTAGCGAAGGCGGCTGAAGAGATGGACTCGGCGGCGCCTTGCGCCGGGCGAAAAGCGAGAGGCTCCCCCGGTTACACGAGGGAAGTCCAAGAAAAGAATGGTGGAGGGGAGCACCTCCGCTCGCCCTCCAATTCCACCTGCTGCTGCTACAGTTAAGGAGGAAGCCAAGAAGAAGAACTTGGCTCATAAACGAGTCAAACAGCAAGGGGTGCGGAAATCTTCCGCCCCGCCCGCTGACGACAAGGGTGCTGGCGAGGACGAGGTCTCCGCCGGGTGGGTCTTCGGGCGGCGGGCGGGCCTTGGTCGGTGGTGGGGGTGCCGGTTCTGTTATGCAACCAAGTCCGGCCTCCCCACCACCGCTGATGCCTCGCCGCCGAGCCCCTGGAGTGGTAAGGCGTCTTCTGAGGTGTCGAAGGCCTCGCCGACCCCATGGGGCTTCCCTGATTCCATGACAGCTCAGCGAAGTTCTCGTAGTCGGGAGCATCCGGGAGCCAGGTTGTACGTTAAGTCTCCCCGCGAGGTCGGCGGAGGTGGAGGTGCATTCGATACCGCGTCTGAGGATTCGTTTGTTCCTCCACTTGGCGCAAACATTACTTATCCTCGATGCAGGAGGCTCCGCGCGGCGCACAAGGCATCTCTGCCGCGAACGATGTTGAGGCCGAGAGCTCCGGTGCTTGGAAGGCGCTGAAGGTACGCTGCAAAGACTGGAGGGATTAAGCGAAAGGTGGTCGCTACTGATGGTGGTTAATTTCATATCCCTTTTTGTTTATTTTGAGCTTGGCCTTATAGACTTGTAATTTACGTGATTTATTTTTATTCTACCTTTAGAAGGTAGCGGAGGTCCTGAAGGGCTTGGGGTGACTTCCCCTCAGCTTGTTGTCGAAGGTGACCTGAGTAAGTATTTTTGATTGACTGTTCCACTTGGTTTTGCTTTGGGGTTGTTGTGAGTATACTTAGACTTCTGATTAGATGCTATATGCAAATATTTTTCAGAAGGAGATGTCTATGAGGTCTTCAACAAGGCAATAGATCAGAGCCTTTCGGTGCGGAGATGTTCTTCTTGTAGTCTTCTTTTCTTTTCCATTTGGTTGTGTTGCTCTAACATTCGTGTTTTGGTCTTTACAGATGACCACTGCTTTGGAGTGCGTCCGCGCTAAAGTTCATCAGGAACTTGTAGCGCGGGACAAAATATTGTTGGGGGTGAAGGCGAAGGTGTCCGCCTGGACCGAGGAGAAGGCGTCCTTGGAGAGGCTCATTTCGCAGGAGCAAGAGCTCCGCCGCAGCGAGGCTGCTGCGGCTAAGGAGGCGCACGACGCGCTGGTTTCCCGCGCGTAGGGGGCTGAAAAGGCTTTGCGCGAGGTGGAGGCCAAGCTTGAAGATGCTAATGCCAGCCTAACCTCGTCGCGGGCGCAGTCGGCGGAGAGGCAGAGGCAGCTGGACGGCGTCTATGCGTCCTGTACTTCTGTCGCCCATTCGTATGCGGAGGCCGTCACCTCCGTTGGCGCAGCCGTGACGCCATTTCCTGCGGATGGTGGGAGCGCCAGTGTTCTATCCTGGCTGTCAAGGAATGTCGCCAAACTTCCTGAGGTGCTGCGCGGGGTCTCTGACTTCGGTGCTCGGGCCGCGGCAACGAACATCACCCGCATCCTTTGTAAGGAGGGGCATGGTGATGTGGCTCGGTTCGGGTGAGGGATACCCATCAGCCATCGAGCCTGGCGGAGCTTAGTGGTGAGGCGCCAAGTTTGTGGGCTCGTTCATGAAGAAATTATGGGCGGTCCACGGGCGAGCGGAGGCGCGTCCCTTGCTCACTCCCTTTTCCAGTGTGAGTCTTGCGCTTAAGCTTATACCTTATTCTCGGTAGTTTTCTTTTTTTGCTGGTGTGTGACTGAGTTTTTTGCTTAGGGAGGAAGGCCAGCGGAGGCTCCTGCTCCGCAGATCGAGGTCGTGGAGGAGGTTCAACAGCATGATGCTCAGTCATCCGCTCCCGGTCCACACGGGGAATCGCGTGAAGATGCGGAGGTGTAGAAGAATTTTTAGGTTTTTTATTTTATGTGGCTTTTGGCCTTTTTGCGCGGATAAGAGTATCTGCTTGTAAAAAGTATTAGTGTATTACTTAAATAAAGGCTTAATGTTTTGTTCAAACCGATGATTTCCCTCACGCAGTTTCTCAAGAGGTGCTGCTTGTTGATGTTTATCCACTTTGCTTTTATCGCGATGGTGTTTACGTCGACGGAGATCTTTGGCGTTTCTGGAGGGACACCTTCGCCAACCCTAGTGTGGATGATATGTGGGAAGACGTTTTATTTGACTTGGGCGATGAGCGGATGGCATTTACTAACTCTGTAGCTTGGGAGGGGCCTCCGCCTGAGCCGTTGTAGGCTTTGTTTTTTGCTTTAGTAATATGATGTAGATAGTCATTTTTATTAATAAAGCGGAGGTTGCACAATCTTTTACGAGAACTTATTATATTTATACGATAGACGTTTGTTCTATTCATTTGTGCACTTGTGGATTTGACAGCGGAGGCTAATCATTTCTTTGCTCGCGCCAACTTCGTCCCCTTCCGCCGCGAGATGTTCTCGTGGGGTAGTGAATATTTTGCTTGGAGACCTCCGCTACACGTGTGGGAAGCGCTTCTTGTTTTTCCTCCTCACGGGTCTTCGGCAAGGATCTGGCATTTGGTTGCTTTGCTAGAACTTCTAGCGCCGGGGGGATGTTACGAATTCTTACGCGGTCTCCCCCCTGCCATTGCCCAGATGCCCGAGGCTTTACGATTTCTTACACGGTTTCTTCTTTTTTGTGGTTGTGTTGGCGGAGGTGTACATCCGCACTCATGCCGTACTCCTAGTTTTCTTTGGGCAGGTGGTATTCTGTGGTAGTGAGCATAGTGTATGGGTCGTGGTGAGGGGGAGGGGGTTTAGTTTTATAGTGCCTTTGCCATTAAGTCGACTTATTGAGGTTGTCCTTTGGTAAGTGTGTTAGGTGGGTTAGGTTAGTATATAACCCAATCGTTTTCATTCCCCCTTTGTGTTTTGTACTATGGGTCGTTCTAGCAAAGGGATGGATGGGTTAAAATGTGAGACCGTGTGAGGGTTAAATGGCAAATTCTAGGACGCTAATCTGGTTGTCCTCTTATTCGTTGGCGGAAGCTCGGACTAAGATAGGCCTGAGTAACTATCAATTCTTGCCGATGAGCTTTGGTGGTTTGTGCAGCTTGCCCTTTGGGTTAGGCCTCCGCTAGAGCATCTTTAGGTCTATCTTGATTCCCGCTGGCGGAGATCCACTAAGATGAAGGTCTCTTATGGCGGTCTTCAGTTTGTACGAGAGGACGCGTCGACGCTGGCGGAGGCTTATTTTTGCGCGCGGAGTGAAGCTGTTGCCTAGCATGCTTGTATGGAGTATCTTATTTTTCTTCTTGCTCCTCCGCTACCACTGTACCATCTTCCCAGAAGATGTTTGTAATTTAGGCAAAGACAATGTCAATCACTTGTATAATTCTCGTATGAAATAATATAGCAAGGTTTTTTCTAGATATAAAAGAAGCTTTGTAAATGACCTCCTTTTTTCCTTTGCTGGCGGAGGTGATGCTTTGATGCCCGAAGTGGGATGTGTCTTTTTCAGCTTTTTAGTTTTGACACAATGCCGTTGTGCCACCTCGATGCCTACGCTTCGAGGTAGGACTTTTTGAGGATTTTACGGACGTTTGTTGGTCCCTAGAGGTCATTTTTAGGATAGAACCTCCGCGTTCTCGTCCCTAAGGATGTCCTCTCAGCGCGTTTTTTGTTACCTTCGTTTAATTACGTGATCTGCGTTGCTAGTCACTTTCGACATGATTTTCTTTTGTGCGTTGGGGAAATTTCCTCTTTATATTTCGGAGGATTTTACATTAGTCTTGCCTCATTAAAAACCTCACCTCCGCTAGGAGTTCCCCGTGAGGAAAAGAGTGCGAGACTTTTTGAATTGGTATGATAAATCTAATGCTACTTGCGTGAAAGTAAAGTAGTGGCGGACCTCCGCTTATATTTTGCGGGTACGGCCTTACATGTAGTACTTTGCGTAGATTGTCTACATTCCAAGTCTGGTCGGAGGTGTTGCCTTCGCCATCCGTGAGACGGAAGGCCCCTTGTCTTGTTGTTGCTTTTTGCGATGAATGGTCCATCCCACTTTGTTTGCAACTTCCCCACCGTTGAGGCGTTTGGTTTTCTTTTTGAGTACGAGATCTCCATCTTGGATGTGCTTTTTTGCGGACTTTGTTGTCTCTCCATTTTTTGGTCTCCGCTTGGTACTTTTGAATGTTTTCCACAGCTTCTAGCCTTGTTTGTTCAAGCGTTTCTTTTGCGTAATCCTCGTCTTCTGCTATTTTGTGCTTCATGACGCGGAGGCTTTCGTGTTTGATTTCTTCTGGGAGCATTGCTTCTTCTCCATACATAAGCTTGAATGGGGTGTATCCAAAGGGCACGCGAAGATGTTGTGTTATGGGACTGTTGGCATTTCTTAACGCAATCAAAGGAAACAGGTATAAAACCCATCCCCAATAAGAGCGTCAGAAATGCGCCGCTGACATTCCCAAGTAAACCACCATGTCGGTGATCCGAAATGGAACTGTCAACGGGATAGATCTTGCCATCTTAGATATTCATCCGCAAGCGCACGGATCTATCATTGTAGCATTTCACCCGGAAGTATTCAGGGTATCGTTATTTATATTTTCCCAAAGGAAGGCATGTGATTAATAAATTAGCATGGCATCTGAATAGAGGAACATGTGTTTGCTTAGACCAAAATGTTCATAACAGGGGTAAGCAATAACGGTTCATGGATAGTGTGACACACACTTAAGAATCCACCAGCAAAAGGATAAAGAAAATAGATAAAGAATAAATGAATAAATGAATAACCTAATGGAGTAGTTCTAATGTATCTAGTCATGGCCATACAAATAAATAGTTAGGATCATATGCAAACTGATTTAATCATGGTTAGGTCTAGGATAGCGGGGAGACTCCCTGGATACCATACGGCCCGATAGGAAGCATTTACGAACTCCTACAGAACATACGAACGTGGGGGGATTTCAAGGGACGGTCAAGGCTTGTCACGACCAAGCCGCCTACCCCCTCAACCGTGGCATGCCCTCATATCCGCAGGTGTCGTAATACCCGGGCACCATGCCCGCATATTAGAGCACTACTCTTGTCCCCCAAGGATCCCCACTCGTCGAATGGACGGACTAGAACAAGAGCAAACCCGAAGGAACAACGAACCGATATCCCACCTCTAATCAAGTTAGGCATATGATGATCGATGATGAACTGTAATGAACATGTCAAGATTATGATATGTAAACTATATGCTAGTTCATATACCAACACAAGAACATGAACAAAACTATACTCTAGTTCATAAGTTAGGCCAAGAACATAAATATAAGACTTGCAAATAGAAGAATGCTCCATAGAGTGGATGTATTACCAAAGCACTTTCTTCTAGGAGACAAGCCCTCCTTGTAGCTCTTCTACTCCAAGTGTTAACTAAGAAAGAATAAAGAAGAAAGAAGAAGAAGAAAGAAGAAGTAGAAGAGAGAGAGGTAGAGGTGGTAGAGAGAGAGAGATTGCTGGTTTGCTGGACTCCAAGTGGTGTGTGTTGAGAGAGGGAGAGAGGAGGCCTACTTATACACTTGGAGGAGGGGCCTAAGTGCTAATTTACATCAAAACCGACACTGTAAACCTTCCTTGTATGCGCAAAACCGACCAACGCAGGGCGGAAACCCCGCTTTGGAAAGTGCACGAACCGCCTCCCCGAGGCCGGGCCGAAACCGCCTCAAGGAGGGTGCGGCCGCACTTGGTGGTGCGCTTGCGCACCCCCGGGCTCGGCCTGGCCCGGTCTCGGTGGGGTGTCGCCTTTCGCCCTGAAGTTGTGGGCCGGGCTGTGCTCGGCCCGATTTGATGTTTTGGGTCGATTTGCTCTTGGGCTTGGGTTTTGCAATAATGCGCTTTCTCGAAGGCGTATTTTGGTCGATTTTCCACTTGCTTTTATTATAAATCTGCAAAATAAAATACAAGACACTACAAGTGGAATTTATTAGTGATAAAAGTATATGAGTATAAAAAGGTTTAATTTTACTCCCTTTATGGTAGTAAGTTGACGGAAAAATATGTCGTTGGTTACCATCAACAGGGGACCAAATGACCCTAGGTAGTTCATCTGCCCATTTCCCTTGAGGAGGTTGAAGAGAGTTTTTAAAATCGCGGAGAATACTATTCCGTTTGCTCGTTCCACTCGCTCCATTTGATTGCGGGTGATAAACCGACGTGAAGGCTATTTTTGTGCCCATTTGGGAGCAGAAGTCTCTCGAACTTGTCCGAGTCAAATTGCTTGTCATTGTCTACTATTACCATTCTTGGTACCCGAATCTGCATATTATGTTCTGCCAAGTAGAACTTGATTATGGAATCGGAGGTGATTCTTGCCGGGTTTTGCCTCTATCCATCCGGTAAAGTATTCGACAAAGAACGATCTGCGAACTTGTTTCCTCCTTTGCGCCATCGGTAGTGGACCGACGATGTCAATTCCCCATCTTTGTAATGGCCAGGTCGGAGGTATCAGTTGTGTTTCTGCTGAGGGGTTTTTCTGGTGTGGCGCGAAGTTTTGGCATGCTTCGCATGACTTGACGATTTGCTGTGCGTCTTTTATGTGTGTGGGCCAATAAAATCCTTGACGGATGGCCTTCGCTGATAATGCCCTTGGTCCAATGTGAGACCCGCAGATGCCGGCATGTATCTCCTTGAGTAATTCGACACCTTCGCTCTGTGAAATGCACTTGAGCATTGGTTGGACCACCCCTCTCTTGAAGAGTTGGCCATCGATGAGCGTAGCTTCTTGCTCGCTTCGTTCTAGTGGCCTCCGCTTCGTTTTCTGGGTAGCTCATATTGTTGAGGTTATCAAATATTACCTGTCTCCAGTCTTCGCCTTCTACCAACATGACTGTACTGAATGCTGTTTTCATTGCTTCTGTCACTGGTTTATGCACCACGTTGTAGATTGTGTTTTCTGGCATGCGGAGGTTGTTTGCTGCTGCCTTTGCTAGGGCGTCTGCCTCGTTGTTTTGCTCTCTTGGAATGAATTTTACCGTGAATCCTTGGAATCTTCGTTCCATTGCCCCGACCAATTTGCTAGGTAGTTTACGAGCTCGGCTCTCTTGCCATGCATTCTTTTTTTCTACTTGGCCTGCTACTAGCATTGAGTCCGTTCTCGACTTCTACTAATTTTTTGCACCGTAGGCCTTCGCCTTTGTGAGCCCTAATATGAGGCCTTCGTATTCTGCTGTATTGTTTGTTTGAGCGCATTCCAACCGGATAGCGAAGTATGATCTGATTCCTTGTGGCGACATTATCACGGCAGAGGCCCCGGCACCGTTTCTGCCCCAAGCTCCATCGCTGTAAATCGTCCCATACCTCCGACCGATCGGTTTGCTCTTGTTTACTTGTCGTGCGGTGTCCATTCTCGCTACAAAATCCGCTAACGCTTGTGATTTTATGGCCGTCCTGTGCACAAATGTCAATTCGAACTGAGATAGCTCCGCTGCCCATTTGCTGATTCTTGCTGATGTTTCTTTGTTTCTTAGGACCTCCGCTAGCGGTTGTGAGGTGGGTACTATCACTTTGTACGAGTGGAAATAGTGCTTCAGCTTCCTGGATGCTATTACGAGAGCATATGCTATTTTTTCTATTTCTGTGTAGTTGACCTTCGCTCCTGTGAGTGCCTCCGACACATAATATATTGGGAGTCGTATAATGCGGTCATTTTCGTTTTTTCTCTTCTATCGCTACTTTTCTTGGACGGGCGTGATCTCGATGCTTGCGATGTACGTGGAGTAGAGGTTTTTCTTCGTCGAGCACGGTTACTGTTAGCTGCTCTTGTAGATATTCCTTGAGATTTCTAAAGGCCTCCGCCTGCTTCTCTCCCCATTTGATGTTTCCTGTTCCCCTCAGGGCTTGGAAGAAAGGGAGGCTTTTTTCTGTTGACTTGGAAATGAATCTGTTAAGGGCTGCTATTCTCCCCCGTAAGCTTTTTGTACTTCTTTTTTGTCTTTTGGCTCCGCCATGTCTCTTATTGCCTTTGTCTTTTTAAGGGTTTGCTTTGACTCCTTCGGAGCTGACTATGTACCCTAGGACCTTCGCCTTGGTTACTCCGAACACACACTTTTCGGGGTTCAACCTGAGGCCTGACTTCTTCAGGTTTACAAAAGTTTCTTGTAAATCGGAGATATGGTCTTGCTCTCTTTACTCATGACTATGAGATCATCGACATACGCAATCATGTTTTTTTGCGTAGTTGCCCATCAAAACTTTGCTTGTCATTCTAGCGAAGGTTGCACCTGCGTTCTTCGTGCCCTCCGGCATTCCGACAAAGCAATATGTTCGAATGGTGTAGTGAAACTAGTTTTTCTTCATCCTCCTTTTTCAACCATATTTGGTGATATCCTGAATAGCAATCCAGCAATGAAAACCTTCGACATCCTGCTTTGTCGACGGAGGTGTCTATTCTTGGCAATGGATAGTTGTCTTTCTTGGTTGCCTTGTTGAGGTCCTGCGGAAATCTATACACATTCTCATTTTGCCGGAGGTCTTTTTTGGTACCGGGGCGGCGTTTGCTAGCCCGGTCGGTGTATTTGACTTCTCTCGATTACTCGGGCGTCAAGTAATCTTTTTGCACCTCCGCTTGGGCCGCGAGTATCCTATCTTCTCCGACATTTTCCTCGACGCTTCTTTGGTTTCATTTTTGGATTGATGTCTAGGGCGTGTTCGATTGTATCTCTGTCTACTCCACGAAGGTCCAACTGCTGCGACCATGCGAAGATTTCTTTGTTTTTGCTCGGGAGCTCCGCCAACTCTTTCTCTTCTTCGAGAGCTTAGATCTGCGCCGATTGTTATGGAATGGTCCGGGTCATCATCTATTCTTATCTTCTTGATTTTTTCCCCGGCCCTTGGCGCCGTTTGTTCTTTTTTTTCATGTCCGGTGGCTCGGACCTTAAGCCTTTTGCTTCCACGAGTTAACATTCCTGTGGGCGCGGTATATGGCCTTTTCTTTGTTTCTAGCTTCTTTAAAGCTTCCATACACCGTTATGATCCCATGAAGTGCTGGGATTTTCATACACAAGTAGCCCATGTGGATTGCAGCATTGAACTTGTTTGTGAACCCTCTGCCGAAGATTGCATTGTACGGGGAGTAAACATCGACAATGTCGAAGGTTATGTACTCCGTTCTTGCACTTTTTTCGTCCGCGAAGGACACTGGTAAGACTATCTTCCCCAATGCTTGCACTTGTCTTCCTCCGAATCCTATGAGTGGTGAGTCTGATGGTTGTAGCTGATTTCTATTGAAATTCATCTTATCGAATGCATTGGCGAAGATTATGTCTGCGGAGCTTCCCGTATCTACCAGAACTCTCTTCATCTCCCATGTTGCTATGTTGGTTTCTATCACCATTGCATCAACGTGTGGGTAGCTTTCCAGTTTGAGGTCTGCTTCTGAAAAAGTTATGGGGGTCTTCGACCACTCTCCGAATTTGACTGAGGGTTGAACTGCCACGTTGTTCACTAAGCGGAGGTGATCTCTCTTCTGTTTCTTGGTTTCATACTCTATTGATGAACCCCCCGCGATCGGCATTATGGTTCCTATGGATGGTAGAGGAGCGTGGGGGTTATATTGGTTTTCTGAGTTTGGCTCATTTTTCATGGGAGCGCTGGGTGGGGGTCCTTGTGGAGGTGGTGGCAAGCTTTGGTTTGATATCTGATTGACTGGTTGTCTCATGGCGTGTTGAGGTTGCCCTGCTTCGACATAAGTCAAATGTTGCCTCGGAGTGGAGTACGATATGCTCGACTCTGAGGAGTAGTTCTGGGGTAGAGGTGGTGATGGCGAAGGCCTCCATGCTGGCAGAAAGCTGGGATAGTAGGCGTTTGCCAGGGTAGATGGGTGCACTTGGTTTGATGTTAGGGAGGGATAAATTGGGCAGTATTGCTGGTGTTGATTCTGAGCTGGCGGAGGCTCGGTGCGTGTATAGGTGTAGGCGTTGTTAATTTCTCTCGGGGGGCGCGGAGGCTGATTTGGGGGGGTCGCTAGGTTTTTGAGGGCCTTATCTCTTTCTTGTTCGATGATTAGGCAGTCTTTTGTATAATGGCCTTTCTCTTCGCCATGTATCGTGCAAAACTGTTTCCTTGGCCCCCTGTTCCAATTTTTCTGGGGTCCCTTTCCTTGATACGGCTTTTGGTTATCCGGTGGCCCGGCTCCCTGATTGTTTTAGTTGGTGGGTGGGCTCTGGCTTGTCGACACATCGTCGCACTGTGACCCTGAGCTTGCTTGGGTTCTTCTTTGCTCCGTTTGCTTGGTTCTTCTTGTTACCTTTGTCACCGCTTTTTGATGTTTTGTTCTTCGAGTCTTTTCCGATAGTCTTCGTCTGATCGGATCCAGATCTCGAATTGCTCACATAGTTCCTGCATTGTTTTCGGCTTCTTCCGCGCTAATTCTCCGGCGAATGGTCCCAGGCGGAGCCCTCTGATTGCCGCATCTATTGCCACCTGATCGGGGACGTCTGGGGCCTTCGCCTTCAGTTGCAGGAACCTTTGCCAGTAATCCTTTAGCGGTTCATTGTAACCTTGCTTGCATTGGAACAAATCCATGGAGGTGAGTGATTGCACGACCAGTCCTTTGAAGTTTTCTAGTATCTTGTCACGGAGGTTTTCCCATGAATATATCGTGCTGGGCTTGAGCATGGAGTACCATGCCGGGCGTCTCCTTCCGCAAGTGCGATTATGAAGGCCTTCGCCAACACTGCGTCGTTGCCCCCGGCCGAAGCTACCGCTGCCTCATAGCTCATTATGAACTGTTGTGGGTCTGTTTTTCCATTGAACTTTGGGAGCTGGGTGGGCTTGTATCTGGTTGGCCATGGTGTCCGTTGTATCCCCTCCGGACAACGGGGACTTTGGATCAAAAGCTCTCCGGTCTTGTTGGGGATCCCGACAATCGATGGGTTGGGTGAAGCTTCCTGGTCGATGTTTATGGGGATGTAGCTTGGTATGGGGATGGAGGGGATAATGCTAACGGCGGCCGAGTTGGCGGAGGTTGGGTGGCAAATTGCATGCTTTGAATTTCTGCCCGCAAGAAAGCCATCATTTTGCCTTATCTCGGCTGCCCGCGGCGAGGCCCGCTGCGATTTGAGGACCCTCCGCGTGAGGCCGCGGCCGCTTTGTCTTTTTGGAGCCTCTGGAGCCTACGAGATGCTTGCTTTACCGGGCGCAGCCTCGATGCTTGCGGGCGCGCCCCAGCTCACCTGTTTCTTCACCTTCGCCAGTCGTCTCCTCTCCCCGCCGCTTTCGTTCTCAAGCGGAGGGTCCTCCTCCGCCCGTTGCGTAGGTGCTCCTCGTGCTCGCTGGGTCGACTACTTTTCGGTGGTGCTCGCGCACCTCGTGGTGGTTCTCTTTCTCTTTTTGGTGCCATGGCTTTTTTTCGGTCCGGGCCCCACGGTGGGCCAATGTTGAGCTTGGGGTTCCCAACACGATTTAATACCTCCACTTTCAAAGGAGCCCCGAGGGGTCTCGAGGTGGATTGAGTATTTGTTGGTATTTATTAAGTGCAAAAAGAATATAAAGGGGTTCCGCAAGCGCCACGTAATATATATACCATTGTAGCTTTTACCCGGGAGTATTCCGTAGTATCGTTATTTATATTTTCCACGAGGGAAGCAAGGGTAAAGACTATGATAAATCAAAATCATGTATCTACTAACTTAATATACCAACTAAACTAAAGTGAGGGGGTAAATAATGTATATGATATGAATGATAATTAATAGCACTTAACCAGGAGAATATTATAATATAGAATAGATAGCTAGGTCGAGAGGACAACGGGAGAGATCTAGGTTCCTGAATACTTCTCTAGTACTTTGGTTCTATGATAACAATTATTCTAATACACTTTGGAGCAGCGGTACCGTCCCGATCCTCGAAAAAGACTGGGAAGGGGTGATCGGGAGAAAGGCCGCCAAAAAGCTCTACGAATCACCAACCCGAACGTGGTGGATTACAAAGACCTGACAGGGCTGTCACCCCTGGGGCTACCACAACTAACCGTGGGATTGGGCGCAACCTCAGGTAACCTATAGCCTAGACACCACGCCTACACTATAAATTACTACTCTAGCTACCTAGCATAACTAGAGCCCTCAATACGAGCGGAGATCCCATGCAATAGTATAATAACTATATCAATAACATGAAAGGCATAAAAGTACTAGAAAAGATATATCTAATTATGGCATAAAGTCTAATAGAGTTGAGATACAAAGATATACCAGAACGCTGAAGACTTCTCGAACCGAACGCGCCTCCGCTCTCCCTAACTCTCTACTAGATCTATTCTATTACATTGTAGCTGTCTAATCTAATCCTCCAGGCGTCGTGCCTCCATCTGATGAGATATGATGTATGAGATGATCTGAGATAGGGGGTCTAGGGGTCTATATATATGGGTCTTCTTCTGTCCCTTCAGCTTCAGCAGGCAATGTGGTACTAATCTGGTGTTGGGTCTTGATCCATCTCGTGCTTCTACCGACGCCCTCGGATCAAACCGTCATTAAACAACCGGTTTAGATTGCGTCTTAGAGGCGGTGGAGGAAGCTTCGGAAAACAGGGGTGACTTGGCGGAGAAAGGCAGGCCGATCGGCTTTGTTATTTGCCGATCGGCCCGGGGTGGGGCCCACCACGTCCTGATAACGTCGTGGCTTCGGAGTCTTCTAGATGATATTTTCTTCGATTGCCAAGTTTGGTTCACGTCGGGGAGTAATCCGGAGCCTTCTAGACTTGTTTCGAGTTGGATTGCGTTGCGTTCACGTTGGTCGTATGCCACGTCATTTCTCGCTTTTTTTCTGTTAAGTCCCCGCAAATCACAACTTTACCAAAACTCATGGAAATCATTAGTATAAACCCCTAATAAGGTTATCTAATTATATTTTAGTCCTTTTCCATGTTTAGTTGACAATTAAAAGTATACGTTAATATGTGTCAACAAGATTCTACGAGTGAGACTAATTGCAATAATGCTCCATAAATGGAATTCACCAACCTCCTTCTTAGGGGAGGACTCCTCCCTATTTATAGTTTTACAAAACCATGTGATGTAAGATTACATGTTTGCCCCCTTAGATTCCGGCATATTCCTCTCCGAAGAAAGCCGCGGAGGTGTCTTCCTCCGCTATCCCTGCATGCTTGGGAGAATCCGGTCACGTGAGCAAGCGGAGCAGCGTGGGCCCGACACCTCTGCCAGCCCTGTTGGCGAAGATGTCTCACATCATACCCTCCTGCAGAAATCAGAGAACGGAAACGGCGGTTTTGTCGCTCACTGGCTCGCGAGCGTTCTACCGAGGTCGCGAACACCTCCGCCCTTGCGCTAGGGCCCGCTCCCCAACATCCTCTTGCGGCGCCGCACCTTCCGTGGTATCCGCAGTCCTACGTCTCGGGCGACACTTGCTGCGCTGTGCCCCCCGAAGACACCGCCTCGGTCGCACCTCGCTGGCGTCGCCACCCGATGGCCGGGCGTCGCCGCCGTGAGCCGTGCCCCTCATGTCGATGGCTTCACCCCGCTACCTCGAACGGCTGCGCCGTCGACACCGCGGGTTTCACGCTTTCGTGAGCCGCCGCCGGGGCCGCCTGCGCCACCTCCGTCTGCCGCCACGTCGGTGCCGCCTGGTTCGCCGCTCTCGCTCAACCGTCTAGCGGTCGACCACATCGCCGACCACATCGCCGCCCGGTGCACCTACTACCCGCCGCTTCCTGCCGTGGCACGTCACCGTCCCGGGATTGTGTGTGCACCGTCACCCGCTGCCCACTTCATCGCCTCCACCGAGCCGCCCACGTGCGCTTATTGTCGTGGCGCCATAATGGTGGTGACGGGCCATGGGGGTCCTAGCGCGTTCGAGCCGCACGCGGCCCTAATCCGCGGGTGACATCCCCGTCCGACCCGACTCGACGACGCCGGGCGCTGGGGACTCCCCGCCGCACACGCCTGGGGACGCCCGCCGCGTTAGAATCGCCGCCGCGTCGCCGGGCGCATAGTCATCAAAGGTGGCCACCATCGCTACGCGACAAGGTCGCCGCTAACACGGTCGCCTATGGTCACCGCCGCAGCAAGTTACGCAGATCCCGATCCGTTGGCAAGCGAGCCAGGCATGGTCTGCGAGCCTCCCGTGTGGGGACCGATGCTTGCCGAGACCGCGGCCCGAGCCGTGGCCACGACTTTTTGCAGATGCCCGGTCTCGATCCGCACCACCAATTGCAAGCCGACCGTGGGCTGATCTTGTGGCTACGGAGTTTGTGACCCTCGCCCGTTGCCGCTAGCTGCTTCGAGGAGGCCCCAACGGCGCAGGATGAGCCTGCCGTTCTCTCGAAGCCGCCTCCGATGTCTTTTGTGGTCTCGTATGAGGCGGTTGTGTGTCGAGGTGTCGGTCGCTGCATCGACTTCATACCGACCTCGATCGGGTGGGGGCCTCGGATGTGGGTGTGGGAGATGGAGGCGGTTTCGCGGGTGGCAACAGCCCGTGACCGCCGTCGGGTCGAGGAGTTTGTGGCCACTTTCAAGAAGCAGCTTCAGCCTCCATTCTCTCCACGCCGGTCCTGAGGAAAACGCGCCCGCGCCAAGACGTCTCCGAGCTTATGCCGAAACGCAGTGCTCGACTCGCTGCAAAGAGTGCATCCAGGCTCCATAAGCCAGAGGACCAGGCAAGGAGAGTATTGCTCAAGAAGATGGGGATTGAGGTCGAGGCCGAGCGTGAAGATGCGGTCTCCTTTGCTGAGCTGCAGGCTGCCCTCACAGGCCCTGACGCTGAGGTCAACATGGAGGCAATGGAGGTCTTCCTTCTGCGAGGGAAGAAGCGGCGCTTCGGTGCAGCCGGTCCGGCTTGAGCGCGCTAGAGGTCTAGTCGCGACATCTGGTTATTTTGTAATCAGCTTACGTGTTGCATCCAGTAGTTAGGTTGCTTGTTTGGTGTTGTGTTGTTGTTTTGTTTTTCTTTCTTTCGCAGCCTCTCTCGGTATCCCGGCTTAGTTTGTATTTGGATTTGGTTTTCCTCCTCTTAATGAAAAACGGGTGATTGGCCCGATCGCGAAAAAAAAAATCAGCTACCTCAATGGTATGAAGTCTTAGCTGCACTCAAGAATGTACTGATGTACTCAAAGAAAGCACTTGAACCACTCCATACACATGTACCACAACTATTCTGTCAGGTCTCAGATCCAGCGGTTCCTGCGATCCAGTGGTTCTCGTGATGGAGACGGATCCACTCAATGGGAGCGATTCAGGGACAGGTGTATTACTATGACCTTATTGCAGCCCAACTAAAGGCGTCAACAGAGTCCAAGTACTAAACAGTAATGCAAGTAAATGTTTCCATCAATGTGATGTTGTGTTGTCGATTCGTGGTGTGTGGGAGGTGCCCATAAAAGAGCAAAGAAGAGAACAAACACCAGAGAGAGAGAGAGAGAGAGAGAGGGAGAGAGATTTCCCCACCAAATTTTCATTTCAAGCAAAAGTTCCAGTTAACTGGATCATACAGGAAGGAGAGTTACAGGACAAGAGATAGTTTCGCAAGCTATTTAACCTGTTCACATCATGATCGAAGTTAACTGCATCAGGGCACCTGCCTTACTACTCTGTCAGATCTAAGTTACACAGAGGTGATAAGTGGGGCCATCAGTTTTACTACCTGGTTGGGATCCTTTGCAATGGCGATGGATCCACTCAAACCTATCAAGAGATGCCAATAACCATCATCGTCTTCTTAGGCCATTAGAGAGGGGGGGGGCCATGGACAACAGAGTCAGCACCCAGTGTAAGAAATAACATACTGATCTTCCTGACTAGCCCAAAAGGGTTGGAAGCAACATGACTCCCAAATTGCAAGTACCAGTAAAATTCAAAGAAGAAACAAACTGTCATTATTTATACATACTGTTGTATTGTACTCCCTCCATTCTAAATTATAAGTCACTTTGGAATGCATGCATTGCATTCCAAAGTGACTTATAATTTTGGATGGAGGGAGTATAAAATAGGCACTAACAAGTGGACCCAATGAAAATGAAAATAATGTGTAAACACAAAGTGATCCGGTTTGTGTACTGCCCACTTGTTAATTAGCTAGAGAAGTAGAGCTGTAAAACATTGGTCATGAAAATTGTCTCTTGTGCTGAAAGGCAAATCTGATTCATCTACCAAGATATGTTTGAAAGAATCTTAACGCTCTGTTGTTTGGATGCATTCTAACAAGAGAAAAATCTGTAATAGGTTTGATTGCCACCAATTTAATGGTTCTGGTTGGTCAATTTTTCAAAAAAAAGGGACTTGGAAACATCAAACATATGGCCAGCTTCATAGTCGTCTCAACTTCTAACTGGGCTGGGCTGGGCTGCAACAAAAATGGTAAAAACATGCATGTTTTCTCAATGCAATTCTCGGCCAAAAGTCCCAGGGATTTCGGGGCATTAAGGGTAGCGGCGTTCCCGTCGACAAAAATGGTGACTTCGAAATCTCCAGATCTGCCGGGTGCTCAGTCCTTCGGAGGTGTTCATAGGGGTAGGGTTTTGCGTGCGTGTGTTCATAGGGGTGAGTGTGCGTGCGTGTTGTGAGCGTCTGGGTTGTACTGTGTCATTCTCAAAAAAAAAAAAAAAAAATCAGGAGCCCAACTTAAGGTGTTAATATAGCCCAAGTATTTACACAGTAATGAAAACAAACACCTACATCAATGTGATATTATTGTGTTGTCTTTTCTTGGGCGAACATGAGGGGTCCATAAAAGAGCAACGAGGGAGAATAAATAAACACCAGACCAGGCATCCTGAGCATGAGCTCTTGCTTTAGGTTCCTTCTTTTGGTTTCAAGATAGATGAATGTTTCAATATTTTCCTAGAGGCTTCTCCACTATTTTACTATGGTAGGCTTGGGAGGCGCCAGGAATGCTCTTGGCACAAAGATGGCAGACTTCCTGGAGCTTGTGGGAATGAGATGTTCAACAGCCAAGTGTAATGTCAGTCAGTGGACGACAACTTGGCTTTTAGTCAAACTGGGTAGTCGATCAGGGGCAGAGTTTACGCTTGACATATGTGTCTATCTGGCTTCTGTATCTGTTTTGTTTGATAAAATTTGGTAGAATGAACCATCTTGCATCCTTTATTAATCTGAAACCAAACCAAACAAAGAGACTAGAATTTGACTTTTGAGTCGATGGTACACTTCATGCAGTGTAGTTGTATGTTCATAATCTTGCTGAACTGATTTCACTGAATAACTATGTTGAAGCAATCAAATTAAATAAGTACATGCTTGCACACAGTTTCAAGATCAACTTCGGTTAGCCTAGAACTTAATTTACTTATTGGTTTAAGAAAAATAGCCAGCGAACCGGACCTAACAAGGCAGCAGCTGTGCTTGCAGGCCCTCCAGAGGTGGCTGCTGGTACAGGAATTGATTTAGCAGTTACTACCTGACTTTATTTCAATGGATTGTTTGTTGGTGAGTTATTCATATGACTGGTAAGTGCCCAACTATATTTCAATGAATTATTTCGATATCTCTAGTCTAACCTTAGTATAAAACAGCAAGCAATGGAGAAGAAAGTCAGTAGAGTTGTTTTTTGGCTGCCCTAGTGATGTTGCTATGGATGGAAATTGTGTATAGGAGTAGGAGGCATTAGGAACACCTGTGTTACGAATCTGTTGAGTGAAAGTAAGATCAAGTGAGGACTGGTGTCAATGAGACACAGAGAGCGTAAGAAAGCCAGAGCAGTACGGTCTCTTGCCGTCATGCATTGGTGCTAGCACTCCAGTTCATAGCCAGTGCTGAAGGTCAGCAATGTTTAAGCGAAGATGTCAGGCAGCCAGATGCTAGCACCAGGACAGAGGATAAGCTCATTACGTGGTGAATCACTCAAGCATGTCCTAATTAAAAGGACAAATGCTTGTAAATGTACCTGTATCACTGGATTGTGTGTTCTCAATGCATTTCCAACTGAAAATTAGATTGCATCGTTGCATCTCTCTCATCAGAGGAAATAAAAACGAACCAACATATGGACAAATGTGTTACAGGCTTTGAGGTATAATATTGGATCTGTTCCAACATATATATGCATGATAATTTCTGCAAAAAAATATATGCATGATAACAAACAACCCATCATAACCCTTATAACCATCAGACCTATCGAACCTCGAGAGTTCAATCCCATACAAACTTCACAGAATGTTCACCTCAGCTATGAAATTATCAGTAGTGTATGGGATGAAGTGCAGTAGCTAGCTCAATGGTATGAAGTCCTAGCTGCACTCACAACTGCACTGATGTTCTCACAGGAAGGAATTGAACTACTCCATACACATGCACTACACGTCTACACCAATTATGTAAGGTAAATCTGATTCATCTTCCAAGATATGCTTGAAAGAATTTTAACGCTCTATTGTTTGGATGCAGTCTAACAAGAGTAAAATTGTGATTGCCACCAACTTAATGGTTCTGGTTGGTCAATTTTACAAAAAAAAAAAGGACTTGGAAACATCAAACATGGCCAACTTCATAGTCGTCTCAACTTCTAACTGGGCTGGGCTGCAAGAAAAATGTTTAAAACATGGGGGTCCATAAAAGAGCAATGAGGGAGAATAAATAAACACCAGACTAGGCATCCTGAGCATGTGCTCTTGCTTTAGCTTCCTTCTTTTGGTTTCAAGATAGATGAATGTTTCGATATTTTCCTAGAGGCTTCTCCACTTTGCTATGGCTTGGGAGGCGCCAGGAATGCCCTTGGCACAAAGAAGCTATGGGCATGGAGTTTGTGGGAATGAAGATGCTCCGACAGGGAAATGTAATGTTAGTCTGTGGATGTTGTTAGGATCTATTCAATCACTAACTGATAACTAGACTGGATTGGAAGGTTGAGATAGAATTCGGGGTAGGTTTAGCAGGAATTGGAGGATTTGGAACCAGCGCGAATAGCAGAGACGACGAAGAGGAATGTTTATTCAGTTAGGTAATGGTTTCAGATCGAATATAAATCTTCGATGCCTTTGCGGCCACTCCACCGGCAGCGTTTATACTCCTACGCGGCCGGTGGCCCAACAACGAAGTAAAAAGAATCATCAGGCCCATGGGCCAACTCAACAATACGCTTGAACCTATACTTCCTGCTCGCTGTCGCCTGTTGTCTCCTGTTGTCGTAATCCCTTCAGATACTTGACAGATGCATGACCACGTGGCTTTGTCTAATACTGGGTAGTCAGGGGCAAAATTTATGCTTGACATATGTATGTGTCCATCTGGCGTGCGCATCTGTTTTGTTTGATCCAATTTGGTAATACTTTAACCATCTTGCATTCTTTATTTAACCTGAAACCAAACCAAACAAAGTGACTAAAAATTTACTCACATGCACTTCTTTGTCTGAATTTGAGTGGATGGTCCACTCCATCAGTGTAGTGTTGTATGCACACAATCTTGCTGGACTAATTACGCTGATTAACTTTTTTTTTACATGCTTGCAAACAATTTCTAGATCACTTTCGATTGGACAGAATTGAATTTCATATTGGTTAGAAAAAATAGCATAACGAGCCTGACCTAACAAGGCACCAGTTGTGCTTGTAGGACCTCCAGAGGTGTCTGCTGGTACTGGAATTGATTTAGCAGTTACTACCTGACTATGTTTCAATGGATTGTTAGTTGGTGAGTCATTCATATGACTGGTAATTTCGGACTATATTTCAATGAATTATTTCGGTATCTCTAGTCCTATATATTTCAATGAATTGTTTCGGTATCTCTAGTCTAACGACTCTAACCTCAGTATAAACAGCAAGGAAAGGAGCAGAAAGCTAGTAGAGTTTCTGGCTGCCCAAGTGATGTTGCTATGGATGGAAATTATGTATAGGAGTAGGAGGCATCAAGAACACCTGCATTACGACTCTGCCAGGTCTCAGCTAGACACAAGCATGGACTGACGCTAAAACAGATTGCTAGCCAGAGATTGCGCCAAATTGTAGGAAAGCCGGAGCAGTGCACCGTCTCTGGGCGATTTGCCGTCACGCGATGTATCAAGATATAGGCAGCCAAATGCGTGCTGCAGGACAAAGGAGATGAAGGTCAGGTTTCAGATGAAGCACTTAAACCAATCCATACACATCTAGTATAGCTATTCTGTTAGGTTTCAGATCCAGAGAAAACAGCAATTGAGAAGTGAAAACTTCAATTCAAGGTCGTGAAAGCTTTGTGCACGTAAATGAATTGAGATTTGAGAACCTTCAGTCCCGGCATGTCAAGGGTGGCAATTGTACAGAAGGCCGATGACAATTTGCTACCTGATTGCAGTCCTCCGTGATAGTGATGGATTTACTCAAGCCTATCGAGACATGCCAATGACCATCACCGTCTTCTTCGGGAGGAGTAGCCATGAACATCAGCATCAGGAGCGCAAGAAACAACATACTGGTCTTTTTGTGCCAATATAAAAATAGAAGAAAAAGAAATAAACTGTCATTGTTTCTACATATCATTCTATATATACTGTAGGCACTAACAAGTGCAGCCAATGAAAATATTGCGCTAATGCGACGCGATCAGGCTTGTCAACTGCCCACCACTTGTCAGCTAGACTGTAAAAAAATTTTGGCCATGAAAATTGTCTCTGGTACTGCACAGAAGATCTGATTCATCATCTTCCAAGATATGTTTGAAAGAAATGATCTGTGAGTTGTTTTGGATGCACACTAACCAGTTCAATACCTAAGCAGCACCTGCGTTCTAAACTGCCACTTGATATTTTTTGGATGACAGCTAGCTGCCTATTTTCTGAATGAATTACCAGACAACAGTTCTTTTTCATGAAAGAAAGGTTTATAATAAAAAGAAAGATAAAAAAACGTTAAACTTCTTGTGAACATGCATGTTCTGCAATCACCTTCTGTTAGCCAGAACTTCACTTAAATTTTAGTTAAAAAAATAGCTCAATGAACATGGCCTATAATTTGACACAACTTCTGATTACACGATCCCTCGAAGATGTATGGACCAGAATTGATTTAACATTTATTTACTTTCTGGCACATTTTCAATGAATGGTTTGTTGGTGACTCATTCATACAAGTTGTAAGTGTGTGGCATCAAATTGTACCTCCCCTCTCTAACCAGTGTATATATAAAGCAGCAGGGGAATGGAGCAGAAAACCAGTGTTGCTCTGGCTGCCCAAGTGATATTGCTATGGAAATTGTGTATGGGAGTAGGATGCATCTCTTTTTTTTTTTTTTTGAGATTGGAGTAGGATGCATCAGGAGCACCTGCATTACTACACTGTCAGATCGAAGTTAGACATTGTGAAGACGTGGTGCCAAATCACATACACCCCCACGCCACTCCTTGGAGGTTTGGCTAGCTTCAGATGGCGCCGAATGGGCATCAGCGAGTGCAAGAAACTCTTCCAGATAAGCCCAAAAGGATAGAAAGCAACGTGGCTCCCAAATTACACGTCATAGGCCTCTGCCATTCTTACGTATAGGGGTAATTATGCACATCTGTGTCTTGAATCATACAGTCGAGATGAAGAAGCAGAAGCACGCACTGAGGACTTGTTTGGTTTGTATCCTGGATTTTTTTTTTTAAGATTATGAACACGTGTGAAATACTAGAATGAATGTTTGGATTACTGAAATCACAGATGCAAATAGAGATACTAGCCGCACCCATACCGCACATGGTTGGGAACACATACCGGCCACACACACCACCAAACATCCTAGACTAGCATGCAGGCCACACATTCTCTAACAATTTTGGCTGCCTGAGACACGCTCGGTTGGAGCCCTGAAAATGCTCATGCACCAGGCAAGCGTGGCCTCAGCCACGACACCAAAAACGAGCGTGTGGTTGCGTGGGAGATGACCAGTACGGTGTACTAGTTGGTTGGAATTAATCTGTGTAGATTTTGTTTTTTTTTTTCTATATATCTTTTGATTCGCGAATTGATTTTGTGAGACACTCTAAAATATTTGTCCGTCACAGTTAATACCCGATTAATCGTGGCGGGCACTTCTTCATTTACTGTGCCGGGCAAATGTGCCCGTCCGCGGATACTTCGATTTCCGTGGCGGGCAATATAAAAACGTCGCCCGCGGTAAATATCTATTAGCTGTGACGGGTAACATGCCCATCACGGTAAATCAATTGTTAAATAACGGTCACCTTTAAAAGCTCGTCACGTATAAGCGGATGCCCAAATGGCCCGAGGCGAGGCCCGATAACCGTAGTTCATAAAATCGACTTAGGTTTTTCTCACCACTCCCTCGCCCCCCACCTCCTCACTCGCGTAGCTGCATCGCGCCCTCTCCTCCTCACTTCCCCTCCCCACCCTACCGACCCTCCCTCCCCACGCAGCGTCGTTCCCGACCGCCCGGCGCGAAGACGACGGCCTAGATCCTTCCCCTCCTCTCACCGCCCGGCGCTCCCCTCCCACTCCTTGGCACCGGTCACGCCGAAGATCCGGTCTCGGCGGATCTCGCTCGGCGAGGCGGCGGGCGGGCGGCACGGTGCGTGATGGTAGCGCCGCGGGGGCAACGGCGGATCTCCGGTGCCGAGGCCTCGGAGGCGGCAGCGGTGGAGATCCGGCCGCCACCAGGTCTTGTCTCCGCACCCGGCACCTCCCTTTTCTCTCTACATCTCGCTTACCTTCTCTTCCCAAGATCCAACGGGCGGTTGGCCTCTCGGCGGTGGCCGGCGGTGGATCGGCAAGGTGGAGGTCAATCGAGCTCCATGGCGACGAATCTGGTTGCGCTAGGCGTTCTCCGGTGGCTCGTCGGCTCTACGCTCCCCATGACGTGGATCCGGCTCCCTCCGGTGGTGGCGGCGCCGCCGATACTTGCCCTAGATAGGCCCGGCCCGGGCCTGTCTAGGGTTTTGCTTTTTTTTGAACCATTTACCGTGGCGGGCATTCTAATGTGCCGTCCGCGGTTAATTCTTTACCGTGCCAGGCGCTGTTGCCCACCACTGGGAGGGTCGCGATTTACCCGTGACATTAGGCGGGTGATGGGATACAATGCCCGCCACGCATAATCCCCGAAATGTCCGTCACGTAAAACATTTTTAGATTACTAGTGCTTGCTGATTTCTTGGTTTTGGGATATTCGTGGAAGTTGATTACCGATTAGTATTAGTTGCCAAACTGCCCAAACGCACTTCTATCCATTCCTTAATTAACCATGTGTATGCATTAGTTAATAATTTATTGAATTTATTTATTGTTTTATTTTCAAAATGCATTTATTTATATTAATATCTTATTGTTTACTTCCCCGTCCCAGAATAAGTACATATATCTTTTTTATTGTTCATAACCATTAAAGTTTTATAAATAAAAAATGTTTTCTTTTTTATTAAACTTCTTAGACATATTTGTTTCTTTTTCCCAAAGCCATGTGTAAAAATTTTTTTTTATTATTTTGTCCCTCTTTTGATCATGTTCACGTTAAAATTAGCATAGTGTGTGCATTGTACTTATAATTATCTTTCTTCATTGTGACGTTTTTAAATAGCTTGGAAATATATAAACTTTATTTGTAATTTCAAATATATTTAATTGGAAAAATATGGATGGCTTTATTTATTTATTTATTTATTTATTTTTTTTATACATCATAAATGTAACCGTGTATGTTTAAAATATGGTATTACACCTTTTTATTAGACTTTAAATGTGGTGTTGTATCTTTTTATTAGCCGCATACAATGTCAACCAAACGAATTATCTTCTAACTTGCACGGCTTAGCACGTTCCATCAAATTTCCATGCAACTTTGTGTAAGTACCCCAGGCTTCCATCCAAATAGGCCATGAGAATCTGAGATTTGAGGCAGTAGTTCGACTGGTTCTTGGCTTGCTGTGATTTGGGAGAAGAAACGACAGGGATGTATTGGAGAACAGAGAACTTGGTGCTATTGCTTGGAGCCTTGGATTGAGGTGCAGGCGTGCAGCTGCATACGCTACGACGAGCAGAAAGAGAGATGGTGTTCTGTACTTCTGTGCAGCGCCTTCATATGGACTTAAGATCCTCGATGTAAACTGCACTAACTTAATCTCTGACTCCACATGTTCTTAATTTTCACAGTATACTTCACATGTCACACACTCCACAAACTGATAAGCAGCTATGGTTCTTGAACTCACTTATATTTTGCAGGATGCATTGTAACAAGAGGAAGGCCATAATATAATAGTTTTTTTTGAGTGTGTGCCACCAACTAATAAACAGTTCTAGTTGGTTAAAAACAGGTTTTTTAAAAAAAAAGGGGACTTGGAAACATGGCCCATCTTCATAGTCGCCTCAACTTCTAACTGGGCTGGGCTGCCAGAAAAATGGTCAAAACATGCTTCTAACTGGGCTGGGCTGCAAGAAAAATGGTCAAAATATGCATATTTTTCGCAATGCAATTCTGGCCCAGGTGAGCGACCCTCATCAGGAGCCCAACAAAAAATAGCCCAACGAACCTGACATAGCAAGGAACCAGTTGTGTACTTTCCCCTCAAAAAAAAAAAAAAAAAAAAAAAAACAGTTGTGTACTTGTGTTTGCAGGACCT